>CAUYSK010031976.1:0-23968 GCA_963575035.1 Avahi laniger
TTTTCCTTGGCTCCTTTTGTCCCTAGCTACTTGGTTATTGATTATGTAGCATTTAAACCCAGTATGCTGGTCCTCTCAGAAGTCTCGAGAGTTACTCGGAGATGGCCAGAAGTGCTATCCAGCTTTTTAGCTGTTTTTTTGCTTAGTTTCTTGGCCTATTACAAGATTTTCGCCAAGAACCCCCTTTTTTTTGTGCCTGCTATAGGGCAAGAGATCATCAATACCTCTAAGGGAACCCCTCCTGAGTGTTAGTATCCCTCCTCCACATCTTTCTTCTTCCTTTTTTCTGAGATATTGGTCCCTTAAAGTTCTGACTGTTTTGGCAAGCCTGACCTCCAAATTTTATCTCCTCGACCCCATAAAATTGCTGAAAGTTCTGCTAGCTTCTCTGTGTCTTAGTAGTAGCCCTCTACTCAGCTTCTCAGCTTTTCTCCTGAAAAGCTGAAAAATCAGCAAATGCTCCAGGAGACACATAGAATGATGGGCTCGCTTCAATGAGCTCCTCTTCTCTCTTATATCTCATCCCCTCCGATAGATCTCACTATGTTGGAAGTTCTCCTATCTACATCATCTATATCTGTATCTACCTATATCTAATCTATATCCATATTCATCCTCTCTCCTCTCCCCCAACTTTCCTGGTTGTTTTTAGTGGAAGTGGTTCATTTGTTCAGCCTACTTCATTATAGCAAGAAGCAGAATTCCCCTATTACCTTCTTTCTCGCTGCTATGATTTTCAACATGCTGTTTATTTGTCTTTTCTCCTTTCTCCTTACTTGTTTTTTGAGGCTAAACTCCTATTTAAAGATTCTACTCCATCATTACCTACTCTGATGATCACGCCCCAACTCTAATTTAGATTTGCCTTCTCTGTGTTCCCATTGGCACCTTGTGCTTATTCCTTAATACATCATTTTTAAATTATTTAATTCAGTTTTCATCCTGTAGACCAAACTCCTTGTGGGCTGAGATTTTGTCTTTTAGTTTTATATCCCCAGTGCTTAGGACAAGTCTGGCATATGGTAGTTGCTTGATAAATGCAAAGCTAAAATTGAAATTCAAAAGGCAATAATTTTACTATATGGCTGCTGGACTTTGGAGGGATTTGATATGAGTAAATAAGCATGAAATACATTTTATTCTTCTAATTCCAAGAGTAGACAAACTTGGGTGCTTGATGAAAAGGGCAAACCTTTTTTATGGGGCATGGCCCTCCCACTGAAAACTGTAGGAAAATCCACTCTCTCAGAGTCATACCTTCTAGAACAGAAGCTACTTGCTGTTTGGATAGACTGTTGTCTTTGTCCTAATGGTTATCTCTTCCGTTTATGGTTTTCTGCCAACATGTTCCAGCCTCCAGAACAGCCTACCAGGATTGCCTGGAGATAGGGATGCCATGTGGCCATTCCATATCTTAGGAATCTTGGCTTAAATCCACAAATTTTATCATTAACTTGTTAATTATGTAATTGGATTATTGATACTTCGATTTTCTCCACTTTACAATACAGCTGACAAAAATAGATACTATGTAACTCTCCTTCCAAATTTACTCCTCACATCCCAGCCAATTAAAGTGTTGAAATTATCCTACTGACTTGATCTCATCAGTGAGTTCACCCAGGCTTTACTTTAGTTATTCTCCTATCTGGTGTTGTTTTCTGTTCTGTTTTCCTTTTGCGGATTTAGACTTGCTTTAGAGCCTCTCATTTTTATCGTTTTGTCCAAGAAGCTTGTTCCAGTTGTATTTGCAGTCATCCTAGCAAACTTCCCTTTCCCTAGCCTTACCCATAACATGCTTCAATAGCTATAAAAATTAAGGTTCAATGATTTAAATCCAGTATTGAAATTGCACATAGAATGAACAATATACTTCAAACAACCACCATTGCTCATAGCCTTTATGTTTTTTACTGCTCATGTGTCCATGGGAACTTAGTTCATGTCTGTTCTGAACTACACAAGTTATCAAGTTCTAGCACATCATGGACTCTTTTTTTTTTTTTTTGAAACAGAGTCTGGCTCTGTTGCCCGGGCTAGAGTGCCATCGCGTCAGCCTAGCTCACAGCAACCTCAAACTCCTGGGCTCAAGCGATCCTCCTGTCTCAGCCTTCCGAGTAGCTGGGACTACAGGCATGCTCCACCATGTCCGGCTAATTTTTTCTCTCTATATATGTTTTTAGTTGTCTAGATCATTTCTTTCTATTTTTTAGTAGAGACGGAGTCTCACTCTTGTTCAGGCTGATCTCAAACTCCTGACCTTGAGTGATCCACCCGCCTCGGCCTCCCAGAGTGCTAGGATTACAGGCGTGAGCCACCGCGCCTGGCCATCATGGACTCTTTATAAGTGATTTCTCCTGTACTCCTTTCTTCCAACTCCAATCTGAAATGATTAACAGCTCTAGTTCTGTTTCTACATTTTCATGCCAGGAGAAGGCACGTCACTGGAATGCTGATGAGCCACATTTCAAGATCCACTGATTATTTCTTGAAGAAACCAGTCAACTGTTTGTTTCTTGGATACCTCTCCTAAATCAAACCATCTCATAGTTCGCAAGCACATTCTATTGGTGTTGTTTCTCAAAGCATTGCTAAATGCAGGGATGAAGTTGCTTAATTCAACTTGCCTCGATGGATAGACTGGTTTCCATTCCCTCCTTCTCCCCTATCCACATGGAGAACACGGTTGGAGATAAAGATTCTTGACCACAGTGGCCCTGGTAGATCTAACTGCTGGTATATCATTTTTTTCAATTGATCTTTCATTAAAGGACCACTGTCACCTATTTCCACAACTTAGTTACCAGTCAAAATATCCAGTGTAAACAAATTACATTGTTTATGTCCCAGAAACAGAAGTAGGTATTGATGCATTTAGTTGATCACATTTACTTACCCTGGTCAGGGATGAACTTGAATAAGATTGCAAATGGCAACAAGGGTTTTTGACATTCAATTAACGTGCATATTTTATATTTTGCACAGTACACAATGGTTTTTATTGTTCTAAATAAACACCTGACAATGTCCAGTTTAACTGAATCTGAAGCTGAAAGTGACAAAAACACAATGCTTTCTTCTAAAATATGACAGAAAATATACATTATAGAAGTTATGCATGGAAGAAACTGAATTTTCCACAACAATCAAGTGTTCCATATTCTTACATTAGGCTAAGATGGCATTTATTGTGGTCTAATCAATATCCTGTCACCTTTGAGTAACGCCTTCTCTACTTTCAGGAAGCCTCCAGATGGCACTGAGCCAAATTTAATAGCCAAATTCAATAACTGCAAGACTGGGCAAAGACTAGTTTATTTCAATGTTCCCTTCCATGTTTCACTCCCTTAAAGGAAAACACTTTGTAGTATTTTGTATATTAATAGTAATTTCCAGATTAATTTAATATTAATAATAAAAGAAAAACTATAACAAAATTATTTGGGAAAATATTATTTTTAGTGAATGCTTTTATAATAATGACACTAATGATAAAGGCAGATATCCTGATGCTTGTTGGAAACGTTTGTATATTATACATGCCCCCAATTGTCAGTCTACCACTTTTCATGAGCTTTCCAACTACAACTGCTTAGATATTTGAATGGTATCACAGAAAGTGAGGTATGATTTATGCCATTCATCAAGTAAGTCAGCCTCAAATAACTCAAGGTTTATTTATAAGTATAATAATGAAACTAAGTTAAGTCAAAAGATTCTCCACTTCACCTACCAGTCTTTACAAGAACTCAAGGAAACCAGAATGAATTCCCTAATCCTGAATATTAGCATTGGTTATACAAATACAGGCATTAAACCAATAAAAACATACCAAAAATCCACAAAGCATATAATTACTGCCCTTTTACATTGAATAAAGAAGTTCTATGTGCTGAAATCTTCAGTAAACAAATTTATTAAGTCCCTATTCTGCTTGGAAATGAGAGTTACTAAGATGTATAAAAGAAGGAATTATTCCAAGAAGCTTGGCATAAAGTTTTGAAAGAAAGATGAATACAGAAGAGGATAATGGACATTACGGAATCTTAAAAGTAGCCAAATGAACGTCAAGGCAATTTATCCATTTATAAACAAATAGTGAATCAGTACACACTGAGACAGGTATTGGGAATAAAGTCATGAAAAACTAGAATTACGATCTCATAGAGCCCACAGTTTAGTCAGGAAGGTAGAAAATAAACAAACAGAAATCCTGTAAGAAAGATAATTTGAGATGGTTATAGGTGCTCTAGCTACCAAGAGTAACCAGACACCATGGGATACAGAGGTCAGGGAAGGCCTCATTAAGGAGGCGACCTTCGGGCTGAGGTCTGTTTGATCATAACAAGTCAGCCGAGTGAAGATCTGGAGGAAGAGCAAGTACAAAGTCCAATGGCAGGAACAAGCTTGGCAGGTTTGAGGAAATGAGAGAAAGTGTGGCAGAGTGTTTTGGGTAGGGAGACATAGATAAGCTTGGAGATGCAGCTAGGGCTAGAATATGAAGATCTTGAAAGCTTTGGTAGAGTTTGGACTCTAGTTTAAGTGCAACAGGAAGCCAACTGGAGCTTTTAAGCAGGAGAATGAACTTATTCAATTTGTTTCCAAAGTCTGATGCTAAGCATATGTGCAAGAGAAATGAAAACATTTGCCCACACAAAAACTTATACACAAATGTTCATAGCAGCATTATTCTTAATAGCTAAAAGGTGAAAACAATCCATCAGCTGATGAATCAATAAACAAAATGTGATTTATCCATACACTGGAATATTGTTTGTCCATAATAAGAAATAAAGTATTAACACAAGATATAACATGGATGAAACTGAAAATATTACTCATAAAAGAAGCTAGTCACAAAAGCCACGTATAGTACAATTTCATTTATATAAAATGTGCAGAATAGGGAAATATATAACAGAAAGATTAAAGTTTGCTTAAGGCTGGGGGGAATAGGGAGGTTGAAGAGGGTAATAGCTAAAGGGTAAAGTTTCCTTTTGAGGAGATTAAAATGTTCTAAAGATGATTGTGGTGATGGTTGCACAACTCTGTGAATAGATTAAAAGCCACCAAATTGTATATTTTTAAATGGATAACTTGTACACGAATTATATCTTAATAAAGCTGTTAGTAAAAAAAAAAAAGACTGTGATAAACACTACAGGAATTGTGAAAATTTCTTCCCGGATGGACCAAGAAAGGTTTAATGGAGAAGTCACAATTTGAGTCAACATTAAATAGGAGGGAAGAAAGCCTTGCATTTGTAAAATTCATGGCTAATTGTCAAGTAATTTTCCAATCTATTTTTCAAGGGACATTTTTGTTCTGCAATAAAGATGGTATTAATGGTCAAATAAGCTTGAGAAGTAGTCATATTGCTTTCTTGGAGACTCACAATGTACTTTATCAGCCTATTAAAAAGTTTTGAGAAATCTGGCAGCATCCGTGGCTCAGAATAAAAGTGCTTGCTCGCAGGAGAATTCAAGGCTGTATCATTGGACAAAGTTCTCTCTTATCTCAGGATTAAGGTGACAGGATGACAGAACTCAAAGTGGAAATGGAAAAGGAAGGCATAGTCAAGGAAAGCCCAGAATAACATCACAAATGTCTGAACTTGCCAAAAAGACAGGAACATCTCAACTACTGTGCTTTGAGGGGGCAGATGGAAATCATAAATGTGCTATCACAGGGGCAGAATGACACACTAAAGGAGGTTCCCAATTGAATTTAAGCCAAAGGGGCTTTGGCGTCCTGGTAAAACTGAAACCAAGACTTTGTGAACCCTTCTTCCCTCAGATGCCACTGAGTCTTGACCTGGCAACAGGACTCCGGGGCTGGATTGCACTGACAGCCAGGTTCTGGGAACTGCAGTGAGGCATACGAGAAACTTTGGATTGGATTCATTCAACATTGGAATTGGTATAGGAACTCCCAACTCTACTCAGGAATGCTATTAATATTTAAGTAGTTTTTATTCAACAAGTATTTACGGAGCCTTTACCGTGTGCCAGGTGCTGTTCTAGGTACTGGGTTTATAGCAGGAAGCAAAACAGAAAAATATTCCTTGCCCTCATGGAGCCACTATTCTAGTGGAAGGGACAAAAATAGGAGGAATAGACATAATATCTTACATCATAAGGACTAAACAAGTAGAGCTATTTCAGTGGGATATGAATAGTCAGGGTGATGGTGTGGGGAGATCCTTTATAAAAAGGTGAATTTGAGAAAAGCCTTGAAGGAAACGAGGAAGCCAGCCTCAGGAACAGCATGTGCAAAAGCCCTGTCGTGAGTGAGAACATGCCTGGCGTGTTCAAGGAACAGCAAGGAGGCTGGTGTAGCTAGAGTGACAGAGTGAAGGCAGAGGAGCAGGAAATGAGATCAGAGGGAAGACAGGAAGTCAGATCACGGGGGGCCTTACAGGGCACAATAAGGACCCTGCCTTTGCCTCTGAGTGGGACAGCAAGCAGTGGAGAGTTTTGAGCAGGGGAGTGACATAATCTGATTTAGATTTTAACAGGATCACTCTGCCTGCTGTGTGGAGAACAGATTGGAGGGGCACAAAGATTGAAATTAAGGAGAAGGTAAGAGGCTAACAGAATAATCAGAAAGAGAGGGATGGGACCAGGGTGGTGGTAGTGGAGATAGTAAGAAGTTTTTGAATTTCGAAGACATTTTGAAGGTAGAGCAGACACATTCGTGAATAAATTAAGGATGTTCATTCAAGAATGACACCAAGGTTTTGACCTGAGCAACTAGAAAGACTGAATTACAGTGAACTGAGCTGGAGAAGACTGAGAGTAATGGTTTGGAGGAGTGGACCTTTCAGGGCTCAGGTTAAGTTGGACATACCAAATTCAAGGTGTTAATTAGATATCCAGACAGAGATGTCAAATAGCCAGTTGGATACGCATGGCTGGAGGCAAGAAAAGAGGTTTGTTCTAGAAATGTAAATTTGGGATTCATCACTATAGAGGTACTATTTAAAGCCATGCAGCCAAGTGAATTCAGTTAGTGTAGGTAAAAAGAAGTCAGTGTAGGTAAAAAGAAAGAAAGGTCGAAAGACTTGGATCACTTCAAAGTTTAGAGGTCAGGGAAAAGAGAGGAAACTAATAAAGGAAACTCAGGAGTGGCTAGAGAGATAAACATAAAATCCAACATCTGTGGTGTCCTGGAGCCAGGTGAAAAGAGTAAAGAAGAGAGAGATCAACTGTTTCAAATAGTGCTGCTGGGATTGATGTTTGTATTTAGCAATGATGCAACCTTGATAGAGCTATTTAGACAAATTGGTGAAGCAAAAACTTGATTAGAGTGGATTCAAGATTGAATGGGAAGAGAAACATTAAAGACACCACATATAGATAACACTTCCGAGGACTTTTTCTGTAGAGAGGAGAGAGATGGGATAATAGCTCATCAAGAGATGTTTTTGTTTCTGTTTTTTTTTTCTATATAAAAAAAGCAAAGAGTAAATTCATTAAGGTAGGAAAATTTGGGATAGAGGAGGGAAAGTGTACAATTGCTGGGTTGCAGTGAGGTCCTTGAGTAGCCTGGAGGGGATGGCATCTGATGCATTGATTTTAGGGCCGTCCTAGGATAGAATCACACTCAGTTCATCCATAGTAGCCTATGTAAAATAAAATGTGAAAGGGTGGTATTGGGATTTTTATTTAATTTTAAGAATTACTATCTTGTACATTAGCTGAAAAGATGAAGGAGATTCATTAATTGTATTTTAATTTCACCATGGGAATTTGATAATGGAAGGGGGGTTGTAATATTAACATTTTTTTTTAATATTGTTGACATTTTCTTATTTGGAACGACACCATTAAACTCATTGCATATCCACTGTTGAGCTATAGTTAGGAACTATATGTCCTATTTTGCCCAGGATGGTCCTAGTTTATGGCTTATGTTTCAGAGTTATTATTAATAGCTCTTCCTTTCACTCTCTAAATTGTGTCAATTTTTTTAGATAAATGCCTAAGTTCAAACTCTAGTTGACAATGGGTGGATATGTTTTATTAATAATATGGGAAATATTAATAGATAGGGAGCGATATTTTGCCTAAAGCATGCATAGTATGGCCATGACTCATTTCAGAGATTTTTCAGAGAATAAGAAGAACAGCTTACCAGAGGTCCCAGAAGAATATTTGAAGGACAAGCTGCCACTGTGTCTGATTATGGAGGTTTGTAGGACACATACACACAGGCTGACTGTGAGGGTAGTGGCTGAGGTAGGGACAGTGGTTTCTTTAACATCTTTATTGGGATGTCATTTACATACCAAACAATTTATCCATTTAATGGGTACAATTCAATGAGTTTTAGTATATTCAGAAAGTTGTGCAAACATCACCACAGTTTTAGGACATTTTCATGATCCCCAAAAGAAACCCCATACCCATGAGCAGCAGCTATTTTCCCCATCCCAGCCCTAGGCAACCATTCATTCATCTACCTTCTGTATCTGTAGATTGTCCTATTCTGGTAATTTTCATATGGATGGAATCATGCAATAGGTGGTCTTTTGTGACTGGCTTTTTTCACTTAGCATAATGTTTTTAGCAGTGATTTCTTGAAACTGGACCCAGAACTATCCTGGTAGAGTGTTGATTTATTTTTCTGAGGGGAATGGTCACACCGTGGATGATCAAAGGCTTAATTATTAAACTGGAGAGTGCTAGAGGGCATGGCTTCTCCCCTACTGCTCATGTTTCCACAGAGGGGAGGGAACATCTTCCCCAAAATGAAAAACATGGGAAGAATACTGTAGAAATGTAACAGAGAGAAAGGCCTGGGAAAAGGGTAAAAAATGTTTTCTATTTCTTTAAAACCTCACTCCTTTTGGAGAACTAAAACTTGCACCCCTCCCTCAGGGCGGTGGTCAGTGGGGCAGGGGAATGTCCTTTGTACTCTGAGCTACAGGAGCCGGTCAAGGGAACTGCTAGAGGGTGGGGAGGTTCTGGGCTGAGGTCACAGGATTGTCTTAGGCAAGGAGCTGGGAGGATCAGAATCATCAACTGTAGTCTTTCAGGTCTGTAGCCTAGACCCGAAAACCCTCCCTTTAAAAGCTCTGCATTTCTGCTTATGAGGAGGAATTGGTACATTAAGACGGGAGTCTGCCATTTTCCTCATTTGCCAGCACATTAATAAATCTCTCTTTCCTTTTCCTCAACCACTTGCTGAGCTTTTGGTAACATAAATGTTAAATAGTGTGGAAATTCAGTGCTGGGAGGATTGCTGTGAGCTTGATGGAGAGACATTTGAAGTTTTATTGTGTTTTAGGTGATGGCTCAGATTTAGACAGAAGACTATGAGGGCAGAACCTAGTGCACAGAATCAAGGAGGCAGAAAATGGAAAATCTGTTACCTTATAAACCATCACATAAATACCCAAGGGATATTTTGATGCTTCTGCTTGCATGTTAGAGAGCACCATAATCACCCAAATAGTGAGAATCATGAAGGAGAGGCTTGAAAAACCCCAGCCAAATATTTATAGGCACACACTGCATGCTATGTTAATGATAAAATATGCACAGCTGTGAGCCAGAGTCACAAGGTATTCTGGTTCCCTTTGGAAACTAAAAGATGGCGTCTTAACGTATATTCCTGAATTGTTTTTCAGAAACCCCCACCAGATGGAAAATGTAGACAAGGGGAAACTATGGAATTGAACTCTGACTGCCATTCTTAGTTCTAAATTTCCTCCTGAGGAGTCTGTCACACCCACGTTAACATTCTTTTCCACGAATCCAAGAATCTCTGAATCCATCTATGCCCACACCCCCGATCCCACTTTAGGATACCCCACTGTTCTGGGCCAGGCCAGCGTATAACCTTCATGTATTGATTTTCAATTTTTGCTTTTCTGAAATGTTCCCCTGCCTTTGAAAACCCTGGCTTGTAAGCCATGGGGGCAGCCGGGGGGAGTTCGGGTTTTAAGTATTGGCTGCCAGTACTCCTTGCAGGGCTCCCTGCAATAAAGCCTTTCTCCTGCTACAAGTCTCGGTTTGTGTCTGGCTTTATGGCACTGGGTGAGCAGGCCCCAGTTTGGTTCAAAAACACTTCCCTCAAGAGAGCATTCCTAAAAAAAGAGCACTGAGAAAGAAGAAGGGAGCTACAGGCAGGGAAAAGAAAGCAAGGGAGAAGCTTGGTTTGTAGAGACGCAGCTCTCTTCAAATTCTCGTGTATCATCCTGTCTGATATGGGGAGACTCAAACTCAATTCCTGAGTTGCCCTGTCTCTGAGGAAGGTCCGAAGGTAGCATTCAGGGCAAGAGAAACAGCTGTACAAGGAAGCACCAGCTTTCTATTTCTTTTGTGTTCTCAATCTCAGCAGAGAAAGGGAAAGTTGATGCTCTTTCACATTCTCCCCTTCTCAACTAAACAAACAAAATTTCTCATAGCTTAATCAAACCCATTTTCCCTGCTGTCAAAATGAAGGCAGGGAGTTCTTTCTTATATTTGGAGGTGCTCACAAAAGACTTAGCATAAGGGTTTAATTTTATTGTTTGGCCTCTGATTTCTACCACCTCATTTAACACCATGAAGTAGTTTCTATGATTCCTATGAGACTCGAAGTGTTGACCTAAAAGGAAGAAGCTGAGGTAAAATTAACAAAAGTAGAGACTTTATTTGGGCCAAGGTTGAGGACTGCAGCCTGGGAGCAAGGATTCACGTTGCCCCGAATGTACACTTGGATTAGCAGCAGTTACAAGTGAATTTTTAAAGCCAAAAAGGGAGCAGGGAGTGGGTTGACACAAAGTTGTTTGTCAGGAATTCCCGTTGGTTTACAGAAATAACATTGACTAGTGACTGACTACACGTTGTCAAGCTATAGAGTGTGGGTTATAGTGTTCAGTTTGGCATTATTACATTAATTTATAACTACTTGTGGCAAAAGCAAGCAGTTTCAAGAAATACATATGTAGCTCATAGGGGGTGAGTAGGACTTGATTATAGTCTCATTTTAATGTCTCTCTGGGCCTGATAATTAAAAGGACTTACATTCACCAGATAAAAGTTATTTTCTTTTCTTAGAAGTTAAGTGCTTAGCCAAGGTCCTGTAAACATTGAACAAAAGAGCCAGAAATCAAATTCAGGTAACCTGTCAAATGAAATCATACAAGTCTCTAATTCCTAGGAGAGCACTTTGGGTAAGCTCTTAACATTCCTGTAGCTGGTCTCTGCCAGGAACCTGAGTGCCTTGGATATAGATTCCTGGTGACGGAAGCTAGTTCTTCCTCTAGGCTCTTCTACGGTTCCTTATGGTGGCAGAGAAAGTGTAGTTGAATACGAGCCATTCTGTCCTTTTGAAAAATATTCTAGGATATGTGTTTTTATTTTTTGCATTATAGATACATTCCAAACAAAATCGATATTTATCTTACGGTCCTTCATAAGACTATTGTGAATATTGTGGTGTTCCAATATCTAGAAGTCTCTTGCCCTGGGCTCTCTAAATAGGATCCCAGCTCTAGACATCACTTTCATGTCAACAACCAAGATAACTTAATGCCACACGATTTGAACCACTCTGAAAGTTCTTAGATGTCATTCTCTCTCAGGGTGACTCTTCCTCTTAAAGAATAAGTACTCCTCATCCTTGATTCCACCTTCAGAACATTGATGTACCCACACAGTTTTCAATGATGTTTGGACTATCAAGGGTAAGCATTTGTCATGTTCTATAAGGGCAGAGAATGAAAGTCAATAGTGAGTCCTTGTCTTCCAACTGCACTGAATGCAGGAGGAAAGCGAACAGTGTCATCCTTAATCTGGAATGTCAGTGTCGGTGACCCACTAAACTTCGAGTCTGCTCAATTCCCTTGGAAAAGATGCAATCACTGTTTTTTATGTCTTTAGTATCTTACCACTGAAAATACAGACTGTGCCAATGTCAGGATTTAACAGAATTTTAGAAACTTAAAGATTTAGAGATAAGTTGGGCATAGTGGCACATGCTTATAGTCCTAGCTACTAGGGAGACTGAAGTAGGAGGATCACTTGAGCCCAGGAGGTTAAGGTTGCAGTGAGCTATGATTGTGCCACTGCACTCTAGCCTGAGCAACAGAGTGAGACCTTACCTCTAAAAAAAAAAAAAAAGTTAGAAAAAATGTCATTTAGATTAATGGTTTAACTGTGATAAAAGGGAATTTAAGGAATTTTGGGAATCATGATGCGACTCAGAAACCTATACCCCAAAATATGGTGCTTTGTACATGCTCAACTGAAAAAGGAGCCTCAGATTTCAGGGTGGCAGCCTTGAGAATTCAGTTTCCTGGCGGGTCCAAGAAAGGCATTGATTTTTCATTTATCCAGCTTTTTCTTGTAAAGATGGGAATGGCAATATCCACGCTCTTTATATTTCAGAGCTGAAACTAGAAATCTTTTGATAAAGATTTCTTTTTCAATCTATGCAAGACATAGAAAAATTAATATATGGAAATTGTACATGAGTAGTGAACAATTAGATTCAAGGCCATCTCAAATAACCAAACTCGGTCTCATGTTTGAAATAATAAGATTGACCCCAGTATAACATAAACTATTATTTATAAAGATCCTAATTCTTCCTAAACAGGATAAATAGAAGGCTTTCCATGATGAATTAGATAAAAAAATTTATGTTTTGCAGTGCCACAAACTGAGGCAGAATATCAGTGCTTTCATTTATAAAGTTGGTGACCCTGGGAATATCATTTAATTTTTCCCTTTTTTTTTTGGCTTTTTTTTTTAATAGGGAGATTTAAAGATTATCTCATTCAATCCCCTTCATTTTAAAGATGAGAGAATGCAACCCAAAAAAAGTAATTAACACTAATTTTTCTTAACTTAAGTATTCTCATCTGGAAAATGGGTTGTGTGAGATTTAGAAGTAATGTGTGTAATGAATCTAGCAATACATAGATAGCATTTACTAGGTGCTTAATAACTGTTAGCAATTACTTCCTATTAATAAAAAAGAAGTGTTGGAAGAATGGATTAAAAAATATTCCAGAAAATTTTTAGAGTACTAATTGTAAAGTATATCCTAAAAACAAAATGTTATAATAAGGCTGATAAACTGAGCAGCAAACCAACTACTTGGTAACTATAAAAACTCAGGCTGAATTCAGTCTAACCACAGGGGAAAGATAGCTCTTAATCCTAGACTGCCACCTGCTGGTCAATGATGAACCAAAAACAACTTTCTGGAAGTTCCAATTCCTTGCTAAGTGAAAATAATGGTAGAACTTTAGTTTATCTCAGACAAATGATTAGGGCCTGAATTTTCAGGTATTTTTACTAGTAGACCTCAGTATGAGAATCCTTATGTCTGAAAGCCACAATAATTGTAACTGATAACATTGGTGAGTGAAGATGGTTTTGTTAGGTATATTAGTATTATCTATGGCTGACTTATAAATCAAGGGCATACAGATAATTTATCTATTACTATTTTCCCTTTATGTGTTAATTTTTGTAGTTTTATTATGGTTTAATTTTAGTATCATTAAACTTGAACTGATTCAAGTTATATAATTAATTATAATCAGCTTCAATTATTATGATTAATTATAATCTACTAGACTAGAGGTTCCTGAAAGATAATCTGTAGACTATTTGGCCGATTGCGTCAGAATTGCCTGGTCTCTGTTTCATACTTGTAGAATCAGAATATTTTTGGGTAAAGCTCAGGAAGTACTGTTTTTTAAAAGCTCTCTGTGTGATTCTCCTGCAGGTAACTCTGGGGACCATCATACTAGATTATAAACTCCTTGAGGCAAGGACAATTTCATCTTAATTTATGTATTCTTGAGGCTTAAAAATATTGGCCAGGTGTGGTGACTCACGTCTGTAATCCTAGCACTTTGGGAGGCCAAGGCAGGAGGATCACTTGAGGCCAGGAGTTTGAGGTCAGCCTGAGCAAGAATAAGACCCCATCTGTATATAAAATAGAAAAATTAGCAAGGTGTGGTGGCGCACGCCTGTAGTCCCAGCTACATGGGAGGCTGAGTCAGGAGAATCACTGGAGCCCAGGAGTTTGAGGTTGCAGTGAGCTATGATGGTGCCACTGCACTCTAGTCCAGGCAACACAATGAGATTCTATCTCAAAAAAAATGTCCAACATAAGACAATTAGATGAATAACTGAACAAAAATTAGATAAATGAATGAACAAAGGCTTGCATAGACAAACTAATTTATGACGTCTGAGTAGTTAGCAGCACAACAGTTTGGCAGGCTTGAACCTCCTGCTGTTCTAGTTTATGTGTACCAGCCAATTATGTAAATATATTTTTGTTGTTAAAAATTCAGAGACGATACACTCAGGAATCAAAGTGGCTACGTGTTGGCCCTGCTGGGCTCGGGCAGAACCACAGGGATGTAGAAATTGTCTTCTTTGCTGTGTCCATTCTTGGGTGGGGGTTGCAAGACCAGTTGCGTCAGTTCCTTAGCATGGGCCTCTGGTCTGGGTGGGTCAGCTGTTCCACCAGAATGCAGGGCTTGGAAGATATCTCAAAAACTAGCCTTGGGTTTCACAAGGGTGTCGTTATTTATGGGAACAATGAAGAAAGGTAAGAGTCTTTATGAGCATCGGCTACATGACTCCTGAGTAGTAAGCAATTACAAAGAGCAAGCTAGGGAGCAATTGCTGGTTATGTATATATTTCCCCTACCACAGTTTCCACCTTGTGGCCCTTTATTAATTTTATAAAGGGTGGTTTCAGTGTCCAGCTATGTATTAATATTTTAAAAGGTAAATTATCTAGATAAAGTCTAGAATGCTAGCCAAAGTTATACTTTTGAAAATACCTATGTTTAAATGTATTTGCTCAGTTAGAATCTGGCATGATTTTTTTTGTTGTTGTTGTGTACATATTATATTTTAAACCATTTTTATTGAAAAATATAATATACCTATTGTCAGAGAGGAAATATAATTTTTCCTCAACCCTCGTAAATTCATAGTTGGGACAGGCTCCTGTAACGAAAGACAGATTAACAAAAGAAACACAAGTTTATTGTTTTTCTGCAGTGCACATCGCATGGAAGGAACCTCAAGGAGAAGTAATTCAAAAGCAGTGGCTTGCTATTCTGGCCTATATAACATTCAACCAAGAGCAATACATTTGTAGAGAAATGACAAGAAAAAGGAAAACAGTTTTGGGCTTCCTAAGGCAGGAAACCGTGGAACATAAATGTATGGGAGGAAATTAATGGCATAGGTTTGTTTGCAGATTCCTCTGGTGTCCTTCCTGGGCTGCTATGACAACTAGAATTGTCACCAATAAAGAAGAAATTATTTCCTGTCTTTACGCAGAAACGTGGGCGGATAGGAAGAGCTTTTCCCCTGTTTGCTGCTTCTTAATTGCTTTTAGCTCAAAAATAATTTTTATATCAAAGAGGCATATTTTGGAGTCATGTATTCTGGTTTCCTTCTCTATAGACAACTACATAAAACAAGTATAGAGTCTACTGAAGTACTATTAGGCAGACATCCTTATAACTGTCACCTAGGTCAAGAAATAGAACTATGTCTACCATTCCCATCGTTTGTTGAACACTTTATTTTCTGGCACTTCAAGATATTCTAGCTCACCTTGTACTTTTTTCACCCCGGCCCTGGAATTAGCTATTTCTCCAAAAAGCTCTGGTTCATTTGATTAGAAAAAATAGCATTTATAAACTGAGATCTGGGAATAGTTGTGCTCATCACTACTGGAGCATCATTCTCTCTCTGTTTCTCAAACAAAATAAACTTCTAAAAATAGTTTTAAAGTACTGAAAGGATATATTGGTCTTTTCAGAGTTTTAGAGACATATTAATATAATTTGAAGAATTATGAGGATGAGCTACTGCAACTATGCAAAGATTTACAAATAGAAACTAACTGATGAATAATATTAAATGGGTGCATGGATGTATGACAATGAGCTGAGTAAAGCTGATTAGAAACAAGGGAATGGAGGGGTTATCAACTGGTAAGTTTCACCGATGAGTGAGGGGGAGGTTGGTTGGTGACTTGCCATTTTTTTTTGCAGCTGCCTAATTGTATTATATGGAGGTCTTTCTCTTGGGTATTCAGTTTCCCTAGAGATGAATGTGCCAGTTTCTTGTCTGGGGTACATACATGTCTGGCCGCTTCAGTTTTAGGAGAGTGAGTTACAGGTGAGGGCCTCATTATTCTGTATGCATAACTGGCTCCATTAGCAAAAACAGTTTTTTACAGTTTTCTTATGTTTCAAGTTCCCAGGCCAGTAAAATTTGCTGACCAGAACTTTGTAACTTTCTGTTGCACTGATGCATTCCCTTTTGAATTTTTTCCCCCAGACACAGCGGAACCTCCTTACAGCCATGAGATAACTACAAAGCCTTATACTTCCTGTTTGTCCAGAGAAGACAAGATAAGTGACACCCCAACCCAGATGGTGCCCAAGGACCAGCTGAGCAACCTACTCCCTGCATTCCGCCTGCACACAAGGCTGAAAGAAGTGGGGAACCTGAGGCCTTGGGGCAACATGTGGCCTTCTGGATCCTAGAATGCAGGCTTTTGATTGAGTTCAACTTTTCCAGAACAAATCCTTTTAATAAAGGGATTTGTTCCGTGAAGTTTGGATTCATCTGGTCGAGGGGCAGCACTTGGGGATCTGGAGGGGCGCCTGGGGCCTTGAGACCACAGGTTTCCTGCTTAGCTCATTATCCCACTAAAATCCCTGCTTTGGAAGAGACTTAACCACCATTTTTTGATCATGTAATGTATGTACTAGCATGATTTCTTACTGTGCTTGCGTGCCTACACTATGCCCCAAACGTGTAATGATGCTTACTCATTTCATGCATTAGTTAATTCATCCCCAGAAAACCCCCTGACCCTGTTTTTTGGGAAGGGCGTCCATTCCTCCCACCTCCCACTTCACACGTCCTCCACAATAAATCTCCTTTCTTTCTTGACGATCCTTGTCTCCATGATTGGCTTTCTGTGGGGTGAGCAACAAAGGGAACCCTCCTTGCCAGTTAGTGAACATATGTATACATATGTGGTGAACATATATTTGGTAAAGTATACATAGCATAACACCTACTATTTTAACCATTTTTAAGTATATAATTCAGTGGCATTAAGTGTATTCACACGGTTGTGCAACTAACCTCCAGAGCTCTGTTCATCTTGCAAAACTGAAACTCTACACTGATTGAACTGTAATTCCCAATTCCCCCCATCCCCAGCCACTGGTAACCATCACTCTATTTTCTCTCTTTATGATCTTGACAACTCTGCCTCATAAAAGTAGTATTTGTCCTTTTTTCACTGGCTTATTTCACTTAGCATAATGTGTTCCAGGTTTACCAGTGTTGTAGTGTGTGTCAGAATTTCTTTCTTTTTGAAGGCTGAATAATATTCCATATTATGTATATACCATGTTTTGCTTATCCAATATTCATCAGTTTACGGGCACTGAAGTTGCTTCTGCCTTTTAGCAATTGTGAATAGCGCTGCTATGAACATGGGTATCCAAATAAATAACTCTTTGAGACCCTGCTTTCAATTCTTTTGAGTATGTGCCCAGAAGTGGAATTGCTAGCTCATATGGTAGTTCTATTTTTAATTTTCTGAGGATGTATATATACTTTTATATAACCTCTCCTTACTGAGCTTTACTCTCCACCTCATCTACTGTCCGTGAGTGTGGAAATTCCCCATATCACCTCTTACCTCCTTCCCACTTCCTAATCAGCCATCTCCTGTTTGGGGGATGGGCATAGAGTTGGGGGTAGTGATCTGGGTATGTGGGGTTGGAAAGGTAATTTGAGGGCCCACTCTATGTGAAATTTTAACCCAGTTCACCAATTCGCATTGCCACAACTGAGCTCTCCCACTTCCCCATCCCTTGTGTACTTGTGGAGGCTCTAGGTAAACGTGTAAAAAAACCCTAATTAATTGAAAGCCAATTCACTTAAATGGCCAATTTGCAAATAACGTATCATTTTGTCTTCATAACAGCATTTTAAGGCAAGTTCAATTAGACTCTGCCTCAGGTCCCTTACTGCTGCAGCTAGAGTCTGAGGGATCCAGAGGAAAAGGAAAGCTCAGAGGGGCATAACAAAAACATACTCATTTTAATTCCTATGGGGATGTACGCTGCAGAGGCTGGAAATCAGAAGTCATTAACTAGCTGTTCGATTTGGGGCAAATCTTTTGGCTCCCTGGGTCGAAATGTGCAAATCGAGGATCATAATTATAACTCATAGATTGTTACGTGTGTACGCGCGCTCTCGCGAACGATTTACAAAGCTGAACCCAGGGCCAATGTGTAAGTTGCGTGTAAGACGTCAGCATACTAACAGCAACCAGTGCGCATGCGTCCTTTTAAAGAGCCGGCGTGCTCCGAAGGGCGCACAGCACGCCCTCTTCCTCAGCACGTTGCGTCCTCGTTTCCCTAGACTGCTCCTCCCTGCGGAAGCCAGCTCTCCAATCACCGCTCGCTTTTTCCCTGCCGTCATTGGCTCGTGCCCCGGTTTCAAAAGCTTGGGGGCGGGCTCCGGAATTCGCGCATGCGCCCCGGTGCGCTTTCCCCACGCTGGTTCCGCGAGCCTGGCCTTCAGCGTCTTGTGTTTGGGTGCGATCTGGAGTGTGGCTAACGCCACGATGGGCAAAACTGTTGACTCCCGGGGTTCGGGAGCCCGACCCGACCCAGTGCAGAGCTTCAATCGCTGGAAGAAAAAACACAGGCACAGGCAGAGCCAAAAGAAACAGTTGAGGAAGCAACTGAAGAAACCCGAGTGGCAAGTGGAGCGTGAGAGTATCAGCCGCCTCATGCAGAACTATGAGAAGGTGAGGCGCTGGGGGGACGGGGGCGCGGGTTGGGTCAACAGCAGGGCAGCGTGTCACTGCGGCGGTGGGTTTCAGAAGGGAGGGGGCGAACCTGTCACTGGGGTGCGTGCCATTAGTCCACCGGGCTGGAGAAGGGAGCGGGGTGGGAGGTGTCACCGAGTGCCACAACCCAAGTGTGTGCAGCGCCCTGGCCACTCTTCTGCTCACCTCACAGTTCTGAAAAAAAGCACAGAAATGTAGTGGTGTTATCTAAGGGTAGGCAGATTGATGCTGTGATAGTTACAGTAATATTCATCGTTGTAATACTAACGACAATGGTAATAACGACACCTACATTTTTAAGCAGTCATCATGTGCTTTACATTATTTGACTTGATTTAAGGTATGAATCCTAATAGTCCTATTTTAGGAATGAGAAAATCGAGATTCCGAGAGGATAAGAAACTTGTCTGAATCTCTCACACTTGGTAGGTGGTGTGGAATTGGAACTTAGACCCATGTCTTTCTAATTCTAAACTCGTTGGTTTTAACCATTGAGCCAGACTCCCTCCCTCAGCATCATCATCCATCTTGCTTCCTGTGACCATCTGATTTTCTCTACATGCTTCATGTCTCCATGAAGAATTGGTGTGGAAAAGCTAGACTGCTGGTCTATTTTTGTCCCCTGTCATCCCCACATTGTAGCTGATGTTCCCAGATGTGTCCTTGTAAGTTACCACTTTGACCTCTTGATCTACCCCCCCTCTAGGGCTGTCAGTTCCTCTCCTCCTCCTTTCCCATAAATCCCATGTCTGTTGGCCTTCACCCAACCCATTCAGCTTCTCTGCCCCCTTCTAGTGCAGTATACTCAGGGATTTAATGGGTGGAACATTCCTGAGACTAAAGTTGCCATTGTAACAACAAATTACCACAAACTGGGTGGCTTAAAACAATAGGAATTTTTCTCTCGTAGTTCTGGAGGCCTGAAGTAAGTTTGGGCAAAAATCAAGGTGTCACCAGGGCCATGCTTCTTCCAAAGGTTCTAAGGGAGAATGTGTTCCTTGCTTCTGGCTTCTCTAGGCTGCTGGCATTCCTTGCCGTGTAGCTGCATAACTCTGATTTCTGCCTCCAGGGACATGTTGCCTTCTCCTGTTCTGTGTCAGTTTACCTTTGCCCTTCTTTTAAAGACACTTGCAGATGCATTTAGGGCCCACCCAGATAATCCGGGATAATCTCTGTGTCTCAAGATCTTTAATTACATCTGCAAAGTCACTTTTGCCATATAAGATAAAGTGACATTCACAAGTTCTAGGGGTTTGGGCATGGACATATTTAGAGACCATTTTTTAGCCTGCTGCAGCCTAGTTCCACCATCTAAGCAGACTGTCAAGGTAGAAACCCAGGAACAGTCCTAGATATTTCTCTCTTACCCACTCTTCCATCCATTTGGTCACACTGGTGATCTTTTCTGCTGCTTAAATTTCTCAAGTGCTTATCTATCCCTACTGCTGTGCCTTAGTTCAGGCCCCCTCATCTCTTGCCTGGATTACTATAGTACCTATTGATTACCACAGGGGTCAGCAAACTTTTTCTGTAAATGATCACTGAATGTTTTCAGCTTTGCAGTCATCAGGGTGGAACTACTCAGCTGTGTCCTTGTAACACAAAAGCCTCTATAGAAATACTGAAATGAATGAGTATTGTGTTCCAGTAAAACTTTAATTAGTGAAGCAGGTGGCTGATGGGATTTGGCCCTTATACCTTTCTAATTTATCCTCTATACTTCTGGTAGAATGATTCTTTTCAAGATGAAAATCCAATCATTTTCACTCCTGATTAAGACCCTTCCTTGGCTCATAGTTACTTTCAGGAAAATTGTCAAACACAGTGGGTCAACATGTTTGTCTACTGAAAGAGTAAGGTATTTGTCATGAAGTAGACCTGGTTTAAATCTCTCTTAGTTCAGGAATTGACTAGCCAAGTTTCTTAACCTCTCTGTTTCCTCGTTCAACAAACAGATTATTAACCATACTGGGTGTTGTAAAGCTCAAATGAGATAATATATATAAACCAAGCAGTACGTGATTGGCATATATGAAGGAACGACTTGTAGTTTTGTGAATTGGCCATGCTCCTTGTGCTTCTCTTCCTGATACTTGATGTTTCCACTGCTTACAGTGAGTGTACACATCCTCCTCACCTTCAAGATTTAGCTCAAACTTCTCTTCATAATCTCCCCAGGCAGAGTCAGGACTGCTGTGTATCCGTACCATTTTGTAGATACCTTTATTACAGCATTTATCACCTGGCTGTGATGATTGGCTTCTTTATTTAACTCCTTTGTTAATTCTTCTTCTAGACCATGAACCTCTTAAGGTCAGCACCAGTGATATACTCATCTTGCTCTTCCTAGAGGCTGATAGTACAGTGCTTGTCCTTGAGCAGGTACCCAGTCAGTGTTTAGATGTTGTTTGCTATAAAACTAGACCTTTTCCAGGTGGCTTTGCTCCACTTGGTAGCATTGCTTCATTTTTTTTGGTCTCTTGTTTCAATAGTAATTACTAATACTTATCAAACTTTTATGCATGTTGACTTGCTATATCCTCACAACAAACAACCCTGTGAAATCATTCCCACTATATAGGTGAGGAAACTTTAAGGCACAGGAAGGTTGAATAATTTGAGCAAAGTTAACAGCTAGTAAGTGAAAAAGGAGTTCTAACCCACATAGTCTGACACCAGAGCTTCAAGCCACTACACTTTACTGTGCTGCATTTCTTAAACAAAAAATTCTTTTTTCCTTAAGAGACAGGGTTTTGTTCTGTCACCCAGCCTGGAGTGCAGTGGCCCTATTGTAGCTCACTCTAACCTTGAATTACTGGGCTCAAACAATACTCCTGCCTCAGCTTCCCGAGTAGCTAGGACTATGGGTACATGCCTTCACGCCCAGCTAATTTTTTAATTTTTTTGTGCAGAGATGGGGTCTTGGAATGTTACTCAGGCTAGTCTCGAGCTCCAGGTCTCAAGTGATCTTCCTTCCTTGGCCTCCCAAAGTACTGGGATTAACAGGCATGAGCCACTACTCTCAGCCAGTTAAACAAATGTTTAAATCCCAGTCTTTTCATTGAGTTGAAGGAGCAGCTTTTACCTCCCTATGCATTGTTCTGATTTCTTTCTTTCTTTTTCTTTTTAGAAATATTTTCTTAAGATTTGGTCAAGAAATAAATGCAGTGTGAACTCAATTGCCTGGGCTAACAATACAAGGATACAATTATTTGAATAGCAGATTTGTTATTCTCCAAGTAACCAAAGTGTATGGCTCCTCAGGTGGTAGTATTTGTGCATGAAACTTTTATGACAGAGCCATGGTACATAGGTGATGTTCAGTAGCCTCACTGGTGAAATATTGGGCAATTTGATTCAGAAACCTTTTTTTTTTTTTTTTTTTTTTTTTGAGACAAAGTCTCACTTTGTTGCCCTGGCTAGTGTGCCATGGCGTCAGCCTAGCTCACAGCAACCTCAAACTCCTGGGCTCAAGCGATCCTTCTGCCTCAGCCTCCCGAGTAGCTGGGACTACAGGCATGTGCTACCATGCCCGGCTAATTTTTTCTATATATTTTTAGTTGTCCAATTAATTTCTTTCTATTTTTAGTAGAGACAGGGTCTCACTCTTGCTCAGGCTGGTCTCGAGCTCCTGAGCTCAAACAATTCACCCGCCTCGGCCTCCCAGAGAGCTAGGATTATAGGCGTGAGCCACCGAGTCCGGCCCAGAAACATTTTGAAATAATTGGACAGGCACTTGTTAAGGCCTATGTAAATATACATGGAAAAAATATATGTCCAGGTTCCTAGGGAAGTGTGATGGAGGTGGGGTGGGGTTGATGCATTTTTGGCAAATGTTATTAATAGTATGTACAAAATGTTATAGTAGTAAATAGTAAATATATAACACGTAACTCATGCTGTGGAGGTAGAAGATGGTGTAATTAAGAGGAAAAAGGTTGAGTTGTCCTCTACTGAGCTCCTGGCCAGATGATTAGGAAAAAACATGCTTCCTCTGGGCATGCTACCCTTTTTCCTGGTGATTGCAGCCTGGGGCTTGGCTTGGGGGGGTGAGTGTGGGCTGGACTTTAGATCCCACACTTCAGCCTTAGAAGATGTCTTTGTGTAGTATACAAACTGTCCAGTAGTTTGTGGTAGCCATGAGTGGAGCTAGTTCTTGATTGATGAGTTCACCAGATAGAAAAGATTGGTGAGGACATTCTAGGTGGAAAGAGCAACATGAGATGTGACAATGCATGGTGTTCTTCAAGGGAGGACATACTCCTTGCAGTGTTGCACATGTTCCTGAGTTAGCATCAGAAGGGTTGGAAGTAGACTGAGAATGACTTTGGAGGCTGTGGCAAGCAGAATAAGGGCTTCCTAAAGATGACTGCAACCTAATCCCTGGAACCTGTGAGTATGGTGATGAAAGGGATAATTAAGGTTGCTATCAGCTGACCCTAATGTAGGGTGAGTAGCCTGGCTTATCCAGATGGGTCCAATGTAGTCATAAGGGTACTTAAATGGGGAAGAGAGGGGCAGAACAGTCAGTGTCAGAGTGATGTGAGAAAGACTTGAAGTCTGTTGTTGGCTTTAAAGATGGAAGCGGGGGCTGGGTGCAGTGGCTCATGCCTGTACTCCTTTGGGAGGCCAAGGCAGGAAGGTCGGGAGTTCGAGACCAGCCTGAGCAACATGGTGAGACTCCTGTCTCTACAAAATATTAAAAAAAAAAAAAAAAGCCAGGTATGATGGTGCACACCTATAGTCCTAGCTACTCAGGTGGCTGAAGCAGGAGGATCATTTGAGCCCAGGAGTTTGAGGTTGCAGTGAGCTATGAAAGCTGTGTGCTGTGGGCCTGGGCAACAGAGCAAGATTCCAAAAAAAAAAAAAAAACGTTGGGGGGCCATAGCCAAGGAATGTGAGCAGCCTCTAGAAGCTGGGAAAAGCTAGCAAACGGACTCTCCCCTGGAGTCACCCGAAGGAAGGCAACTCTGCTGACACCTTGATTTTAGCTAAGTGAAACCCATTTTGGACTTCTGGCTTCCAGAACTGTAAAGTTAATAAATTTGTGTTTGTTTTTGGTAGTTTGTTGCAGTAAGAGTCGGAAATTTTTCACAAA
>CAUYSK010031977.1:0-12963 GCA_963575035.1 Avahi laniger
TCTCTTCTCCTTCTTTTTATGTCTTTTCATAAAAAGTTGTTTTGGAATATGTGATCCTTTTGACATATTTTTCTAATTTAGTTTAAGTTTTAAACAAAATCAATTTGCTTAGGGGGCCCCACGAAATGATTTTCGGGTACAGCTTTCTTTTGTTCTGGCTTCAGAAAATTCAGAAGATATTTCAGCACTGCGGTGAAGCCTTTTAATTAATGTGATTAAATTGCTTTTAAATTCCAAGATAAAAGTGTCTAGAGAAGTACGATCTCGTGAGCCAAGTTCTTTTCCCTTGTAATTCAGTAGAAGTGTGTGTACACAGAGTCAGTGGAAATGAACACTGGTTGACTTGCAAACTGCCTGGTTTCTATTCTACCTGCACCTAAGATATTAAAGTGTGTGTGTGTTCACATGTGTGCACACATGTACATGCATGCGTTTGCATATTTTAAAGCAAAGTTTTGTTATTTTAAGACAGATATTCCTTGAATCTCTTGAACTGGTTCCGAGTGATGCAGTTATGGTTGTATCTGGCATTAGGCTTGGTTTCCACATTCTGTACATAAGATCACAGAAAATGAATTCAAAGTAGTAAAAGCCAAAGCCATTTGCAGTTCTTTGCTCGATTAATCTGGCTTTTGGAATTGGAATGTGACCTAGGAGAAGGGGAACGGGGCTTACACTTTGCGTAGCCTTGACACCCAAACCACAAGCCAGTGTGCAGAAAGGCATTTGGGACAAGCCTTGGGAAGCCGGTATCCTTATCGTCCCAGCTCAGGACTGGCTTCCCAAAGAGGCCCAAGACTCCGGGAGCCAGAGGCAGTGCAGTATTTGGAAGAAAACCAATGCACACATTGTAGAAATGTGAACATCAATTCAAAGTCTGTGATTAATATGCTAATTAAGAGACTTTTAAGCGTAAAATGGTAAGTTTAAAAAGTGAATGTACAGATATATTTGGATTTCTAAATGTATACAAGAAATGGCATATTATGAATAACTGTTTTCCAAAATACAATGAATGCTTAAATCTCAACATAATTAATTAGTGCTCAGTTCTTCCTTTGGAAGCAATGCAAAGCTCCTTTTATGATCCCATAACTAACCATTGGAGGTTTTCTTTCTCAAGGGGTTGGCTTTTGGTGGCCTTAGGAAACTGCCCATCAGTCCAGGTCTCATTGCAGAAGAGACCATTCATCATCAAAGAATAGCAGGCTTCCAATATTTTTGGAGCTGACATCATTGTCATTGGTTTGATTTTGTGGCTATGTTTTGTTCTGTCATCTCCTGAGCCTATCCGAAAACGGTCCTTAGGCGATCTGCTCATTTTAAATCTTCAAATTAACTAAAATTACATTTTGTGTTGCTAGTTTATGACACTCCTTTATATGATTTAAAACACTCTAGACAAGCATCTCAAACCTAGGAGTAGAAGCACTAAATTGCAGAGGAGAACAAGAAACTAGGCAATTTTATTTATTTGTCCTTGTGATAATTTGAGTCTTTTGAGTCTTTTATATGAATGAATTTTTCCAAATAAGAATTTTTTCTTTTTTAAAAAATTTTACCTTTCAGTATTTTTATTTGAATATTGTTATAGTATCCATAATTCTACCCAAAGTAGACTTTAACTTTCATGAGGGCAGGGATAGTCCTTTTAAGTCTTTCTGCAAGGAAGGTCATGGGCCCTGTGGTGGGGAATATTTTTAATGTCTATTCCATAGCACTTGGCACAGTTCTGGGTTCATGACAGATATTTGGGAAATAATATTTAACAATATATACATGACCTGTATATGTTTACCTGTTCTGTTTGATTTGGGGTTGTGATCCTGAACTCTACAGGTTTCCTTGGAGAAATGAAATCAGATGAATCATAAATCCACTAGTTTGCATAGACATTGCTTTCACTGGCTAGGGGTGGGGAGGGAGGACCCTGCACATGGGTGTTTTATAGCCCCTTCCTGGGTCTCACATGTAGTTGGGCTTGAAGACCTTCACCTAGACCTTGGAGATAATTTCTGGCCCGTTCCTGGAATGTATAAAGAATAGATTGAATCTATTCTTTAAAGGTAGGAATTTCATAGCTAGTAAACAATTTTGCTTCTGGAAACATGGGGCCTCTTGAGAGACAGGTGTTTTGTTAACTGAAGCCCTTATTGTAGTGATACTCTAGGTGTTCCCTGGACATTGGTGTTTGTCCAGGAAACGATTTCTCAATGCAGAATTTTAAAGCCATTTTTGGCTGGCATTCTGATCCTAGCGCCAACATTCAGGAGAATAAAAGCAGGGTCTAATTGGAAAACTGTGGTGAATTATGTCCTGGTTAGGACGAAGGAGGTTTGTGCGGGTCTGGGCTGCTGGGACCAAGACGGGAAGGGCTTGCTGTGGGCAGAGCAAGCGTAGAGTCCATATCTACAGCTGTGCCCAAGACTAGGGCTTAGGAATGAGAGAGGGGGTGTGTCGTGGTGGACACGGTTGGGCCAGGAGTTAGGAGACTTGGCTGGGTGGCCATGGGCAGATTCCTTAACACCTGTGAGTCTCACTTTCTTCATCTGTAAAATGGAGCTATCACCTGCCCTCCCACCGTGATGGGACTCGGGGAAGGATCATAGGAAATAAGGAGTAAAGAATGATAGCTGTAGTCCCAGCTACTTGGGAGGCTGAGGCAGAAGAATAGCTTGAGCCAGGAGTTGGAGGTTGCTGTGAGCTGTGATGACACCACTGCACTCTAGCCCAGGTGACAGAGTGAGATCCCATCTCAAAAAACAAATAAACAAAAAACTCCAATAATAAACAGAAGGGCAGCACAAAACTCTCATTTACTCTTACTTGGGAGGAAACACAAACACAACTTCCTGCCTCAGAGAAATCATGGCAAAATATAGGCACAGAGCTGATTCAGGAAGTCTAAGGCTGTTTCCAGAAAATCAACTGACTTCTGTGGAGACAGGAACAATTGTGCTCTTTACTGACCAGCTGTTAACATCCTCAGATTTGTGGGCCTGGGTCCCTGCTGGGGCTAACCAGGCAAAACCAGCCAAAGCACCAACAGAGGTGTCCCAGGCAGGAGGCGGCACATGGAGGTCTGCAGGAGAAGGCTGGTCGTTGGGTAAGCAGAGACGTGGCCAGTGGTGATAACAGGCCCAGGCTGGATTTCTACTCTGACCCCGCAGAGGTGGCTCCAATGCCCAGGCTCTGCCCTCTGCTCTGCCTGTGGTGACATCTCAGTGAAAAACAAAACACGAGTGCTGCCTCTTGGCTCCTGATTCCAGCCACTGTCACCATTTTCTCCAGAGTGGCCTCCAAACTGGGTTCCCTGTGCCCCGTCAGTTTCCCAGGCAGTGTCTCCCGAGGGATGGGGGAAGCTTAGCGTTGCGGGAAGGCTCCAGGGATGAGAGCACTTTGTGCTGACAGGTGAAGGGTATATGGGATTTCAGGAGTCCGCGGGGGCAGCAGCCGTGCTAGCCCGGATGATGGATGGTGCGTGTAAAGGCAAGTCCAGGAGGCATGTTAAGGGAAAAGTAAACAGAGATTAAGCTGTTCATTTTGTAACATATTCTGGTGCAGATTTTTATGGGAACAGTGTGAGATAAAATTGGGAAGGGCGTTTAAGTCTTCATTTTGGAGGTTCTTGGATACTGGAGGAAGAGGAGGAGAGAGTTTATTCAGTAGGCAGTGGATGCTCATCGGAGGCATTCGAGGGGTGTTTTGCAGCTCCCAGTAAACCTGCATGCTGCAGGCAGCCCTCCTGGCTTGGCCGGCCCCCCAGTTGTGCATGCAGCCATTCAGGCATAGCTTAGAGAGAATGGCAGGAAATCCAGCTAAGACAAAGACCAGGCTAGGGATCATAAAAGCCTGAACCAGGGCGGTCACAGTGGACTAGCCAGGATGGGACAGCTAAGATAGGTGTACTGGAAAAGGGAACTCAAGGGAGAAGCCAAGCCCAAGGGGGCTGTCAGGTTTCATGGCTGGGTGCCTGGGTACCTGAGCGGAGGGTGGAACAGAAATCAGGAAGCCCAAGGTGCCATTTGGAGGGAAGATGATGAGCTGGGCTCCCACAGATCCAGTTTAAGGCTGGAGGGCCTTTGGGGACAGCTGTCATGGGCTTTTTAGGAAAGAGTAGAGGCTGTGTGGGCAAACTGGGGAGTGAGGAGGGAGAGAGCCCAGAGAGAAAGGTAGAGGTCTGAGGTCAGAGCCACGGTGGAAGGTCTTCCTTTAGGAACAGGGCAGGGAAAACGAATAACACAAAGAGAAAAGGAGCACAAGGAGGCAGGGTGCCAGCCAGCGGGGAACACCGTCTACAAGGCTGGCAGGAGAGCATGTCTGTAAATGGAGGCGGCGTCTCTCACAGGTGCTGAGAGACGATGGTGGGGAGCAGGTTCTGGGCTGGAGTTTCGGGGAGTGTCAGGGCACTGACCTTGGAGAGCGCATCTTCAGGAGGGTGGTAGAGGGAGAAGCCGGACTGAAGGTGATGAAGAGTTGAAAATGCCCTTCGCGGAAGTATTTTTTCTTTCCCTTTAAAAATGCCTCCTATTTTTACAATGCCATTTAAAAATCTGGCTGGCATATTGCAATGACAAAAACAGGCACTATAATGTCCTAACTGTGAATAAGCTCACTTTAGTAGATCCAGGAGACTGTTTAATGTACTCAAGAATTGTTTTTCAGGCATTCCACGGTGTGTCCAAATTGGGTTAATGTACCTCTGAAAAGTGAATCAGTCATCTTCACTGAATAGTAAGGTTAGACCAACTGTTCCTGAAACCTTAGGACACATTAGCTTGTAAGATAACTGTTGTTCGTAATGTCTGTTTATTGGATCAGCAATTTATAAGTCCCAAATTTTCATGCCAAATATCTCCACACAGCTGCAAAAATATACCATAGCTCATAAGCGATCATTAGTTTGATGAAAGATACTGAGTGTCTTGTCTTGTGAAAGTGACCTTTGGCATAAGAGGAGCATCAGTGAGCAGACTCAAATGTCCCGAGGCTCACACACTGGAAGATGTTTGTGTCTTGTAGCTGTTGGTCTGGCAGTCAGCGGCAATGACTTTCAGAGAGGCACGTTTTGTGGTTAACTGAGTGTACATTTCTTTCTAGGCCAAGAGAAAAAATCCAGCTATGGCCTTCTTGAGCCTCTGGTCTTAAAAAAGACGATTATTTAAAGAGACCTTTTTTGCCTTCTGATTTTGTCCTGATCTCCACATAAGGCAGGTCTTTGAGGTTTTGCGGACACGCTCTGTATGTTAGTAACATTAAGGCTCTAATTTGTGAAAGTAGCCTCCATTCCTGGCCCTGCTTTCCTCTGTCCCCCTCCCCAGCTTTAAACTGGTTACAATCGTAGCTCAGAAATGCAGAGAAGAAGATTCAAAGAGTCAATGGGCTGGCGTGAAAATAGGGGACTGTCATGGCCTCTATGTCCCACCCGTTGGACCCGGCGGCGCGGGTGGCATGAGGTGCAGAAGGCGGCGATTCCCCACCATCCTCCACGCCCTTTCCCAGTGAGCCTGCAGAGAATAGGAAGCTAAGAAGTAACTTCAACATCTAAAGAAGATCCAAGAGTAACGTCAAGTCTAGAAAGGCAACTTTGTCAGTGGAGAGTTGGCGAGTCATGTCTACGAGACGAATTGATTTAATTACCTGGTGCTGTGGCTTCATTCGCAATGGTTATTCATTCACTGAGCCGGCTCAGTTACAACCTTATCATTCACCACCTCATTTCACTACTCTGGAGATCGGAGACGTCAATCTCTTGCACTTCTAGGAATGGATTAAACCGCCCTTCTCATGCGACGCATGGCTTTGCGGGCTGAGGGTCTGCTCAGGTGGCTCTCCTGCGGCCCTGGGAGGCGTTCCGGGAAGACAGCAAGCACTTACCTCGCTCCTTGTGTATTTCCTTTGTGAGTTGGGGATTAATGCGCAGACTCACCTCCTTCAGCTCGTTTCATTTCGGTTGTGAGGAAAAGATTCAAGGTGCCGAGAGTAAAATCGCACATGACATTCTGACCTTCCTTCCTGTGAGAGCCGGGCTGTGTGGCCGTGGACACCGGCCACACAGGGAGTGGGGTTGCTTCTGGACACGAGCTTCTCCGAAATTCTCCCTTATCCACCCCCTCCCTCTGGGCCCACCTCTGAAAGCACCTCTTTCTCCGCACAGGCAGAGACGTCTCTGCGTCTGGAGCCGGGCTCCTCCCAGCCCGAAGTAGCATGAAGGCTCGGTTTGTGCGGGGTGGGAAGTGACTCGTGAAACAAACTCGGCATTGGAAGAAAGTTTTTATTTTCTTTTATTGATATATAAAATTTTACATGCTTATGGGGTACATGTGAGTGTTTGTTACATGCATAGAATGTGTCATGATCAGGCCAGGATATTTGGGGTGTCCCTTATCACCCTGAGTGTTTATCATTTCTGTGTGCTGGTATCATTTCAAGTCTTCTCCTCTAATTATTTTGAAATATACTAAATATCGTTGCTGAGCATAGAAAGCTTAACAGCTTCCCAGCCCAATCTCCCACCCACAGGAGGAATCCCTGCATTCCTGACTCTTGACTAGTACCAGAGTAGAAGCCAGGGATGCTGCCAGACACCCTGCAATGCACAGGACAGCTCCCTGCAACAGAGGATTGTCTGGCCCAAGGCGTCGGTAGTGCCGAGGTTGGGAAACTGCTCTCATGCTGTACCATAAACACGTCACAAACCATAGTTTAGCATTTTCATGAACATAATGGAGCAGGACAGAGACCAAGCACCTGGTGTCTCCAGTGCCCAGCATGGAGCTGAGCCCACGATTGGCCCCAGAGATGTTCACACTAGAAGTCTGCGATCCCACAGCCTCAGGCGTGGCTCCATCTGCCACACCGAGCACTGACTACCGAGTAAGCAATGGGAACCTTTTGGAGCTTATGCTTGCCCTAAATTCTTCATTGTTGATTACGTCCCATGTCTATGGAGATAGAGGAAATAAGCTATTTTTTTCTTCAAAAAAGAAGGAAAACAAAATAAAAAAAATTTTTTTTTCTGTTAGTACTAAAGACTATGACTTTCTGCTGGACAGTAAAGCTGAATGATCTTGTTACAAAAATCCATGTCTCCATGGTGCAACTGCTTTCTTCCTTGGTAGTTCCAAGGGGACAGTCAGAGACTTTAGCTTAATGAGAGGTAAACACTCTGCTCTTTGCTTTTCAGCCCAGAGATACTGTCTGGGAGTGCAGAGTGCTTGGGACTCTTGGACCTTGTCCTCTCAGAGAGACGAAGGTGGCCCAAGTCTATAGATAGGGAACAGAGAAGTAAAAAAAAAAAAAAAGGGATGGCATAGAGCCCCTATTGTGGATTGTTAGGAAATTGGCTAGATATTTACAAATGTCATGGAGGAAACTGAAGAGCACGGAGAATTAGAAAATCTAGCAGAGGTTTAAACTTAAGAATCACTTTGCATACTTCTAAAATAATAGGTGTGGTGGTTTTATTTTTCCGCTTTTGAAAACTTAGCTGGCAGTGTGACGGTGAACAGCATTTTATCACTTGGTCTCCCAGTGGGTTAGAAATCAAACTAAACTTTCTGCTGCTGACGTGAGAACTTTTCCTTAGGCCAAGGGAGTCTAGATATCTATGGGCAATAAGTTTTGCCCTTATATTCTGCATTTCTTTCTCTTACTAAAGTACTAACACGTCTTCCTCATCGTTGGGAGGTTAGGTTAGTCCCACCCCCAGCAGGTGAGGAGAAAGAGGGTGTTGGAAAGAGTGACTAGTCTGAGGCAACAAGCCATCTGAGGCTTTATGAGGATTTTTTAGAAAAAAGAGAGTAGTTGAAGAGCTATGTTGGTATTAGCATTTTTATCAGTATATTTTTCCTGGAAAAATTGATGGGAAGCAATTTGATGGGAAACAATAAACAAAGACAGGCAGGATTATGGATTTTGGTGTGATGACGAGGTCGAACTTATTATTGCTAAAACAGCTTTATTGAGATATAACTTACATACCTTACAATTCACCCATTTAAAAATATATAATCAATCGTTTTTAGTCTATTCATAGAAGTGTAAAACCATTAACACAATCAATTTTAGAACATTTTCATCAGCCCCCAAAGAAACCTTGGATCCTTTAGCTATCTCATCCACCATCGCCCAAATCGCCCAGCCCCTGGCAACCGCTAATCTACTTTCTGTCTTTATGGACTTGCTTATTCTAAACAACTCAGTTAAGTGGAATCATGCAGTACACGGCCTTTTGTGTGTGATTCCTTCTTTTAGCCTAATGCCGTCAAGGCTCATCTGTGTCATAGGATGTATTAACACGTCATTCCTTTTTATGGCCCAGGAGTGTTTCATTGCATGGACCACATTCCGTGTTTCAGTTCTCCGGTCGTATGCACATCACTCACTGCAAAATCCCCTTGTGCCTGTCGAGTGCTCAACCAATAAAAGGATGTATCCGTTCACCCAACACGTATTTACTGATGACCTACTATGTGGCAGATGCTGTTCTAGGACTTGGGGATTTTGCCACGAAAACAGCAAAGCTTTGCTCTCCTGGAGCTTGCCATGTGCTGGGATACACAGGCAGGGGATAGAGGAATGTGGATTGTGTTGGGTGATGGTAAGAGCTAGGAAATCCAAAACACAGGGTGAGGAGTTCAGAGAACTTGGGAGGGTCGTGATTTTACATATGAACATGGGTTCCTTTCTCCTACATGATCCCAGCACTTCCCAGGGAACTGGGGCAGCAGCAGGTGAGAAGCCAGGTCTCCTGTTTCCCAAATGATGCCTCTGACATCGTGAGATCAGCCTGGATGCTGATGCAGAGCAATCGGGTCCATATTTCTCTGCATCTTTTGCACGATTTCAGCTGTCCCTGGACAGCTAACCTTCTCTTCTCTTTCCTGCATCCTCTCTACTCTAAACTATAAATAATGCACAGGAGAAGCTCTCTGTCTTTTTGCCATTTGGTGCTTTTGCAATCATTGACTATTCCCTTTTTTTATCAGTGGGATTTAATTTTTACCAAATGAGAGTGGAGGAAGCTTGCTTGCAGTACCTCATCTGAGGCTGGCATTTGCAAGTGCCTGAGGATTCCTGGTGCTGGAGGAGGCACATGCGTGGGTGGGAACGGGGGCGCCAATCGTGTACTGCGTGTGCAGACCTGTTGCCACTGTGCTGCAAATATCTCCCTAAATGCCTCGAAGGATGCTTGTTTCCCTTGACCCGCCTTCTCTTGCAGTGCTGACAATCTGGTTTTTAAGAATCATCGTGAGCATTTGCAAAAGTTGTGAGGAATGGGTCTCGAGTGGGAGTTTAAAAAAAAAACACCTTAGTGTTTCTTCTGTGCGTGCAGAATTGTGTGTCTGAGAGAACTAGGAATGATGGGTTGAAGTCCACTTAGGAGAAAATAACTTTGTCATCACGGAATTCCACTTTCATGAAAATGACTTTTCACTATTAAAAATTTAGAACTGAATCCATTGGGTCTTAGTTTTTGTATCATGGCCTTTAGGACTGGGGGGAAAGTGACATCTGACATTTGGAACCGCTAATGAGACCCCCTGGAGTCAGTAGGGTCCGATCAAAGGCTCTGCCCAGCCAGTCTGAGCACTGGGGAGCAGGCTTCCTGCTTCTGCCTCCCGGGCAGTCTGGAACAGAGCACTCCCTGGGACAGGTTACTCATCCCGGGAAAAAGCTGCTCCCTGCTCAAGGGAAACACAGGCAGCAGGAAACACAGCGTCTGAGGGTGTGGGCATTTTTTCCTTAATTAACTGGATAGGGTCCTTGGATGGAAAAGCCAGACCGTGTTTAACACTCTGGGAGTAACCAGGGCCCATGCTCTGAATAGAGATCAGATCCTCAACAGAAGGAAATATTTAATCAACATGTTCTTTGTAACAGTGTTGCCACTCTTACTGATAAAGCACTAAGGTTGATAAAAATCCATTTACCAAAATTTCCTGTTGCAACAATCTTTATTTTGGGCTTATTCTTATTTTAATTAAAAAAAAATCACATAGGTTACACATATGTGCTGTTAAAAAAAGATCCAAATAGTACAGGTGAAAGATAAGCAGTGAAAAGTAATTCTCCCTCTCACCGCTGATTCTGAATTCTCCTCCCCCCAAAAAAATAGAGTTCTGTGGATATTGATCCAAAGATATCTGATGTATTTTCAATATTGCAGCAATTTCTAAATGATCTCCTATAAATATAATAGCATGAGGCCAGCCAGGCTGAAACTTGTGTCTTGCTCTTAGCACCTCACTCCTAGAAGTCTCTGTCTTTACCTCTCTTGCAAGTCTGCGAGCATCAAACGAGATGATTCTTGTAAATCCCAGGGCCTAGTCATAGTCAGTGCTCAGTAAGTGGTGGCTATATTAATAATTATTTATGAATTATCCACTAAATTAGAGTTGCCAGATAAAATGCAGGATGCCCTGTTAAATTTTCAGATAAATAATGAACATTTTTTTAGTATAAGTAAATCCCAGATATTGCATAGAATATACTTATACTAAAAAACCGTTTGCTGTTTATCGGTGGGTCTAATCTAAGTGGGCATTCTGTATCTTTATTTGCTAAGTCTGGCACCCCTACATTGAATGCCAGACTAGAAGGTTGTGTCCTAGAATGCTGAAATGTCAGAGCTGGAGGGGGATTGAGAGATTATCTCCGAGCATCTAGCATCCTCATTTTTCATGCTTTGAGGCCACCATTAGCCTTCTGAGTTCCTACCACCCCAGCCAGTTTCTTGACTGCAGAAGCAGAAGGCAGACAACTCTGCACCTGCTCTAACCTCAGGCCCAGTCTACTGCTGGCTGCTCTCGTTCGCTGTCTACGTCTCCCTGTCCTTGCTCACCCCATCCCCTTCCTTCAAAGTCTGGAACCGAGGAAGAATGTTCAAGGATGGCTGAGGGGTTACCCCAGTGAGGGCAGCGGAGGCGAAGAGTGAGGAAGACCATTCGTCATGCTCCGGGGCAGACTGATGGGTCTTAGAATGAGCGGGGTACAGATGGGAGGGGGACCCAATGACAAATGTGTGAACACAAAGGGACATTTTGGGTCCTTCTCTTAGGGTTTATGAAACTCAGGATCAGTCAGACTGTTAATATGTGATGTCCCCCTCTTCCCTTCCTCAGAAAAATTAAAACATGGAATGTTGTTGGTGAACGTTGGGTGTGGAGAGCGGGGAGGAAGAAATATTTGACACTGGATAGCTGACAACGCAGCTCAGCCCTGTCTTAAAAGCATGTCGTGATCTTAATGGAATGGAATGGAAAAATGTAAACACTCCTCCTTTCCCAATAAGATGCCACTCTATAAATTGCAAAAATAAATTTTCATCTGATTTTAAGGAGCAGACCATTTTCTTTCTTGTGCTGCCTGGCTTTCTCTTAGTCCCTGGCCCCTTCCTCTCTGCAAGTCCTTCCCTCCCTCTCCCCCACTGCCATCCCAAGCCCTTTCTAGAGCACTTTTGAGATTCCCACCAGATCCAGTTTTCGTGAAGCCCATGAGAAATTCCTTTCATTGCACGGAACATATGATATTCTTGTGAAGTGGTAGCTCAGGAGGCCAGGCAGTAGAAAGAGTTTGGAGACTCGTTTCCCCCCAATCTCTCCCACCACAGAGGGGTTGCTGATGGGCACCCAGTGGAAGCTGTCAGGAGTGTATCTACAGCCGGGGCTAAGTGCTTTCTAAGCTCACGGCTGCCCTGATTTGCTCCAGGGTACATCAAAGAAATAAAATGAGAAGTGAGATCTGATTTGGAGCATGAAATAGAAAGGAACCATGCAAGACATTTTATGACAGTAACATGTCTGGGGATAGGTGGCAAAGTTATTTTGATCTTGCACATTGTTTTTGGAGCTTACTTATTCTCTGAGATATTTTAGGTCCCCTCCCCCCTTCCTTCTGAGTATAATTATCAACTTATTGGGGAAATTGTTTCAATACAGCAATTAATAAAATACTAAGGTTAGTTGGGTCTCTAAAAAGGGTTTTGCATTTTTTGGTCTATGTTTATTTCATATGATAAACAATTCCTTTTAAGGGCGGTAGGTGCAAAGGGGATGTGCACGGTGAAATGTAGCCCATCTTTGTGAATTCTGGAAGGAAAATCTGACTGATCCACATGGGGTCGATCGGTTATAAAACTTTCCAAGGCCTTTAGGCAAGGAAGACATAAAAATCACAGGCCCGGAATATTACCACCAGTAAGTTTGGAGATTAATGAAGTAAAACATAATATTCACTTAATGGTGCCAATTAATTAATCTTTGGTATGCTCAATGAATTTAATTATTGCAAAGTCATGAGTTTATTCTGTAAAAACCAGGACAATGGTTGATCATCTTGCCCCCTGATTTATCTAAAAATTAAAATAAAGTGGAAAGCATTTTTTACGTATTAGTCATTAATGATGTAGAGGATAAACTTGTATGTAATAATAAATCCATCTGTTTTAAGGGTTGATTTAACAAATCAGGTTGACACTATGTGACTGTAATGTATCACTTTTTTTTTTTTTTTTTTGAGACAGAGTCTCGCTTTGTTGCCCGGGCTAGAGTGAGTGCCGTGGCGTCAGCCTAGCTCACAGCAACCTCAAACTTCTGGGCTCAAGCAATCCTTCTGCCTCAGCCTCCCGAGTAGCTGGGACTACAGGTATGTGCCACCATGCCCGGCTAATTTTTTCTATATATATATATTTTTAGTTGTCCAGATCATTTCTTTCTCTTTTTTAGTAGAGACGGGGTCTCGCTCTTGCTCAGGCTGGTCTCGAACTCCTGACCTTGAGCGATCCACCCGCCTCGGCCTCCCAGAGTGCTAGGATTATAAGCGTGAGCCACCGTGCCTGGCCAGCATTTTACCACAATTTTAAAAATAGATATTTTAAAAGTATCTGGCGCTTGCTTACCAGGTGCTATGAGAATACTGGCTGTTAATATTAGCACATGGGCTATGTGTGTATTATCTGTA
>CAUYSK010031978.1:0-19861 GCA_963575035.1 Avahi laniger
TTCTTTTTACTTAAGATTGCTTTGGCTATACGAGGTCTTTTCTGGTTCCATACAAAGCGTAGAATTATTTTTTCCAGATCTGTGAAGAATGATAATGGGATTTTGATTGGGATTGCATTAATTCTGTAGATCACTTTAGGTAATATGGACATTTTAATGATATTGATTCTACCGATCCATGAGCAAGGTAGGTTTTTCCATCTGTTTACATCTTCTACAATTTCTTTTTTTTAGTGTTTCATAGTTCTCCCTGTACAAGTCTCTTACATCTTTCATTAAATATATTCCTAGATATTTAATTTTCTTTGAGACTATTGTAAAAGGAATTACATTTTTGATTTGATCTTCGGCTTGAGTGTTGTTGGCATATATGAATATCTCAGATTTGTGTGTATTGATTTTGTATCGTGAGACATTGATGAATTCATTTATCAGTTCTAGGAGTCTCTTAGATGAGTCCTTGGGGTTTTCTAGATATAATATCATATGATCAGCAAAGAGCGAGAGTTTGATCTCGTCTGTCCCCATTTGGACACCCTTAATATCCTTCTCTTGCCTAATTGCTGTGGCCAGGATTTCGAGCACTATGTTGAATAGAAGTGCGATAGAGGGAAGCCTTGTCTCGTTCTGGTTCTAAGTGGGAATGGTTTCAATTTTTCCCCATTCAATATAATATTGGCAGTGGGTTTGTCATAAATGGACTTGATAATTTTAGGGAATGAGCCGTCTATGCCTATTTTGATGAGAGTTGTTCTTCGATTCTTAAAGATAATACAGTCTCAGTGTCTCACATCTTGTTTCCTTTATCTGCAAGAATTTCCATCCCATCCCATTTACCTGACTAATTGTTACTCTGTCTTCAAGTTTTAACCCAAGTAGCATTTCTTTCGAGAGGGCTTTCCTGGCTCCTCAACAAGTTTACACTCCCGGGTCTGCTCTCCCATACATATATATTATAACTTCTTTATTCATATTTTTTTCCATATGTTTTGTAAGCTTTATGGTGACTTGATCTCTCATACCTAGCACAGTGCTTAACACATAGTAGACGCTCAATAAATATTTGTTGAGTCATGAAGTTATCTCATTTAATCCTCTTAATACTGTAAGTCGGGTATTATCCTCACTTTGCAGATGGGAAAATGTAAGCTCAGAGAAGTTAAGTAATTACCTAGTGTCACACAAATGTTAAATAATATATCAAAAATTCAAACCCAGATTTTCTGACCCTTCCTTTCACTAAACAACATGTCTTTCATTTTATACTGGCTCCATTATAATTAAGGTAGATGAAGTAGAAATAAAATGGATTCCCACCTAAATAGTGGGATTCGAAAGCTTTAGGAAGCCTTCTTATCAATGTCATCTAGAATTGATACCAACATTTTAGCTTAGAAGTTTATTCGTTAGTTCACATTAACCTGTGTGAATGCCCCTTGGTATAAAGGGAACACAATAATTCTCCCAGTTAACAATGCGTCCAAATTTTTTCACTTATCCCTTCAGCCTGACTGAAAACCCTACACACTCTTGCACCAACATACCTGTGCAGCTGTGTCTCCAGCCATTCTACCCACTGCCTCCTGCATTGCTTACTGCCCGTTCACACCTCCATGTCCTTGCACTCACTTTTCCCTCTGCCTGCCATTTTCTTCTACTTTCTTTATCTGAATACACAACTCGTGATTCAAGAAGACAGCTCAAATAGTCTCTCATGCATGAAAAGTTCCCTGATTCCCCCAGGAAAAGTTGATTTGATTCTTATTCTCCTGGGTATTTACACCACTTCATAAACAACACCCTTATGGAGCCACACCCACCACATTGAACTAATCGGTTCACAGATCATTTTCTTTCAGCAGAATGTGAGTCCTTCAAAGTCAGGAACTGTAACTTGCTCACGGTTGTGCCTTAAGAAGAACATAGTAGATAATAAATATTAATTCAAAGAGCGAGTGAATGAAGAAATGCATCCAAACGAGTTTTCTCGAAGAAGGGGAAAGAGAGAATATGAGAAAACTAGGGCCGGGAAGTTTCATGGAAAAATTTATGAGAATGATTGTCTTTATATTCCAGAGGAAGAGCTCCTTTTTCTGCCTTTGGAAGTTGGTGTATGACGTTATGATGCCTGGACCTGCCATAGCCATCTGTGACCACGAGAGGAACCATTCATCAAGCTGAGAAAGTAGACGGAACCAGCCTGGATTCTTCTGGGTGGCATTACCCAGCTGCTGAATTAATCAACACCAGAAACACCTTTTGGGGACTTGCTGAATGTGAAATTATGAATCCCCTTTTAAAATCACTTTTAATTAGGCTTTCTCTTCCTTTCAGCCCGAAGTATTCCAACTAATACAAAGGGGAAAAAATGTTTGTCTTGAAGGGAGGAAGCCTGGGGTTTTGCCCCATGTCTAGAGAACAGTGACAAGTAAAAACATCCTTGAGTTTCTATTCTTCTGTATTTTGAGGATAGCTGTCTTTACTTCACTTAGGATTGCTGTGATGATAAAAGTTAGATAATATACATAAAAGTTTAGTAAGTCCAAATTACTACACAAGTATACAGGACTTCCCAACTTCAAGTAGATTAACTCTGACTAACGATATTTATTTGATGATCAGCTACTGACATCTACAAATGACTCACCTAGGAACCAATTCCACAATTTTAGACTCACGAACAATCTCTAATAAATAGTCACAAAAACAGTGTATTCCCAGGAATCTGGGATCCCTATAAAATGTGGCAATGATATCCAGCATCTTGGTTACTGCCTAGTTAGGGCTGCTCATTTCAAAACCATGGATGGATTCCACCATTTGCTTTGTAGCCTGAATTTAATAAACAAAGAAAAATTCATCCCAGGCTCTGATTCTCTTACATAGCCAATTCCCTTTCCTCCTTATTATAGAAAGCAGCAATGATGGAAATATCAAGACAATAACTAAAATGGGCTTATAAGCAACACAGTTTTCTTCTTGGAGAAGTACCCTCACTGTGTGTCCAGCTGGATAATTTGTGATCAGGAAAAAGGCACTTCTCTGGCCAGAGAAGGAAGATGCAAATCCTATCAGCCACTGGAATTCTATCTTTGTGTCTTGATCACCAGCCTTTTGCTTTCAGGTAAAAGTTAGCCTGTGATAATCAAAGGCAAAGCAACTGAACTTCTCTGTATCACCACACGATGGCCAAAGAGTCAAACCAGACAGAAGCAGCAGAGAGGAGGCCGAGATGAAGGTGAACACTGCTTGAGGCCGGCAGATCCAGTGTCTCAGACTGCTCTGTTCTTTCCTTGTCCTCCGGGATAGGGCAATATGTCCTCACTCTTATTGTGGGCTAAAATACACTTCTCCAGATTGGGATTTTCCCATAAAATAATGAAGTATCTGGTTGCTTGTAGGAAAACCTACAAGATTTTATAGGGAAAAGCAGAAAAGGCATAACTTCTAAGACTGTCTAGAGTAACAGGTGTAGACATCTGTGGGCTATCTGGTCTCCTATTTGACACTACCAAAGACTCGAGGCACCATAGCAAAGTGGTTAGGAGCCCAGAGTCAGGGGCCACGTTACCTGGTTTGAAATTCCAGTCCCATCATTTACTGACTTGGGTGACCTTGAGCAAGTCACTTCACCTCTCCATGCCTCAGTTTCTTCTGCAAAGTGGCAATGATAGTAATACCTACCTCCCTGGGGTGCTCTGAGGTCTAAAAGCACTCGGTTCAACAATTGTCAAGGACATAAAAGTCCTCTGTTGTTAATATTGTTATGTCTTCCTCTCAAAAAATGTACTTTGAATTCCTGAATCCTATCAATGGTCCCCTGGTGGAGAACTGTGGGTCCAGAACGGCATCCCGAGGAGATTCCATTCCTCTTATCTTACTCCTTCTCTTCCTTCTGACCTGGAAAAACAGCACAGCATGGTGGTTAAGAGACTGGACACTGAAAACACATTACCTGGAGTAAAATGCTTGTTCCATCCCCTGTGTGACCTTGGGAAAGTTATTTAGTCTTTGGTGCCTCAGTTTCCCTATCTGTGAAATAAGGATGGTAATGGTAACAATTGTACCTCACGGGGATATTGTGAATATACAATAATGCATGGAAAGCCCTTATAAGGGTGCTTGGTGTATGGCAATTGCTCTTTAAATGTTAGCTATTTTTTCCCCATTCTATTAATACATCCCACAGGCATTTACTATGCAGCAACAAAGCAGAAAGCACTCTTAGACACTAGCCACTATTAAAATAATCTTTATTCTCAAGATTTGCCAACCCTCGATCTATCTCATGGAAGCCATTGTTCTTATGACCATATTTGAAAAGACAGGTGCTCAGAGAGGTCCAAGTCAGACAACATTTTCCTTGCAGAATTGGTTTTAGAGAGGCCACTCAGCCCTGGACTTCTTCCTTTGTGGAATCTAGGAATCCTATCGTTCTCTCAGGTGGTTCCAGCCTCTAACTCTAATCACCTCCCTGCACCCAAGGTCTCTGCCTCCACTGATCTACTATTTTGAGTCAGAAGAAGGAATAGAAACAGGATAGTAGAGTGTTAAAGCGATGTTCTAGGCTCAAACTCCAGATTTGCTGCTTCTATCTGACAGGCTATCTAACCTCTTTGAGCCTTTTTTCCTCATCATTAAAATGGAATAAAACAGAATTTACCTCATTAAGACTGTTGTAAGCATCATACGAGCAAATATATGAGAATAGTACTCTTCCTGGCATAGAGTAAGCACTATAGACTAATTTGATATTATGAATATATGTATATTTTTAATTGACAAGTAAAAATTGTATATATTTATGGTGTACAATATGATGTATTGACATACACACACACACACACACACACACACACATTGTAGAATATCTAAATCAAGCTTTTGACATATGCATTACCTCACAAAACATTTCTATGGTGAGAACATTTAAAATCTGCTCTCTTAGCAATTTTCAAGTATGCAAAATATTGTTATTAACTTTAGTCACAATGATATACAATAGACCCCTTGAACTTGTTCCTCCTGTCTAACTGGAATTTTGTGTTCACTGACCAACATCTCCCATACTCATAATTACAGTTATTATTAACTTTAAAGAGAGTCAACATAGCACGGAATCTAATTGACCAACCTAGAGTATTCCCCCGACATGTGCGGTAGTGATCATATTCTTCCAGTCCATCAACAGCCTTCTCTGGCACAGTCTTGGTAAGTCCTAGTCTTAGGAGACAGCAGAACAGAGGACCAAGGGGCTGGAGTAAGGTAGGAAAAAAGTGGCTATATAAACACAATTAGCCAGGAACATTCGGCTCTCCCCAACCCCCATAGCACTTCAGGAGTTAGATGAGATGATTTCTTTAGAGAAAGCTGGCAGTTGTTTACACATCTGCAAAACTGTGAGTCCAGGTTCCCAGTTCCGTGGGACCTTACTCTTCCCCGGGCTGGAGTGCAGTGGCCTGATCATAGCTCTCTGCATCCTCAGACTCCTGGACTCAAGCAATCCTCCTGCCTCAGCCTCCCAAGTAGCTGGGACTGCAGGCACTTGCCACTACACCTCGCTAATTTTTTTTCTTATTTATTTTTTTTAAAGGTGGAGTCTTCCTGTGTTGCCCAGTCTGGTCTCGAACTCCTGGCTCAAGCGATCCTCCTGTCTCAGTCTCCCAAGTGAGCCACTGTGCCCAGCTCCAGGGTTCTTTTCCAACCATCTCCCTGTAAACTCCTCCTCTCCTCCCTGTTTGCAGGAAGCCAGTGGGAAGAGCACCCTTTCCTGAAGGATTTCAAGAGAACGCAGCTCAAGGTTTGGGGCTCAGATCGCCGATGCTCGTGGAATCAGGCCAGAGACAGGATCATTTCTACCATTTACCACCAGAGGGCAGAGGGTCACCACAGGAAATCTTCAGGCAGCAAAACAGATCTCACCAAGTGTTCTGGGGAGAATCCTCCAGAAAGCCTGGTTGCAGCTTTTCCAATCCAGTTTCCCTGGGGTCTGGCCCAGGATCTTAGACAGCACTTCATAATTAAAGACATTCTGCCTGTTCAGGCCCTTCACCAGGGCTGTGCCCATGGCGGTATTTGGGCATTTCTGTCCCTGATGTTCAGACATTTCTCTTTCCTGACAAGGAGAAAAGGGGGTGAGGGACGAGGGGCAGAGAGACAAAGTTTTCAGCTGGACCCCATCCAGGCAAGGGGATCTCACTCCCTGGTCCCCTGGATATTGAGCATGTCCATTTGATGCAAAGGAAGGAGAAGGAAAGCAAATCAAGGTGAGGGGCTAGTTTGCTCCTCTCATTGCTGCTAGAGCCTCACGTTTTAGATACCCTGAAGACCTTGGCTCAAGTTGAGGGTCCTCTTCAGGGAAGGTTCAGTCATAGAGCATTTGGGTGCACTTCATTAGCTGGCATAAAGTGGCATAATTCCCAAAATCACATCTCTGCTTCCCAGTCCTCCTCATGTTTTTACTTCTCAAGTCATGTGGCTCACAGGAGCATGTTGATCAGAGCGGAGTTTGGGTGGAAGGCAACAGAAATCTTTGTACCCCAGTACCCCTGTAGGAGTCTGATGGGTGGGTTATCCATAACCAGGCAGAGGGGGCCCTGAGTGGTCCCCACACACCTCACATGACACTCAAGCTTCACCAGCACTTTCAGCACAGACATCGTGTTAATAAGACAACACCTCTACCCTACGCAGGCACAGTGTGGAGTCCTGCTAGGACACAGGGAGCCAGGGTGCCAGCTTCAGCTTTGGCCCTGCCTTGCAGCTCTGCTCTGGGGACACTGCTGGGGCTTCAGCTACTCCAATTTGAAAGTGGAGGTTCCTCTTGAAGGGCAGCCTCTGCTGGGGAGGGGAATTGTTTTTTTCATTAGTTAATCTGGGATTTATTTGTCTATATCATTTCTAAATGATGCCTGCTCAACCCTTAAGAAGCTATGTGAATGAAGAATGAGGAACCAAGACTGGCTGAGTGGAGGTCTGTGCCAAGGTCAGGGAAAGAGTGTGAAATGCCAGATTAGTCTGATTCTGCTCTCTGCTCTCACACACACTTCCCATCCCCAGAGCTTAATTAGTTCCTTCTAGCACAGGAAATGTAGTGCATCTGGAGTATTGTTGACTGCTCTGCAAATACTGCACATTTAGTATGTTACCAACCAGCTACGCAACTCCTCATGTGATAATCACGTTCAGCAAAGTCTCACAGATAAACCTCTGGCAGCCAGTCTCAAGGGCAGTGTTCTCACCATAGCTGTGCCTACTCTACCCCCAACACACTTTTGGGTCACTTTTTCCCCATATGACCTTGGGCAAATCAGTCACCCTCTGTGGTCATCATGACATTTGCAGAATTTTTAAATTGGAGGTCAGAATAAAGTTCTATTCTTCCCCCTTGCTTCTCCTAGTACTCCGTCCCTTCTCCTTTCTCTTTCTCTCCATGTCCCCCAAAACACGAATCTGCAGCCCAGTCATTCTGAAACACTTGTCTTCCCTGATGCAGCCATTCTTTCTTGCCCTCAATACATGCAGTATCCACTGCTTCAAATTCCCTTTCTTGAAACCTGTATCTTCCTGCTAACTCCTACCAATCCTACGTGACTCAGCTTCTGCATCGTCCTCTCCAGGAAGGCTCCCCTGCCCTCTCCACCACCACTTTGCAGGCTGGATATTCCTGCGTGATGCTCCCATAGCACCTGTACTTCCAGAGTTGTCTAACCCATTTGTCTTTCTCTTTGGACCCTCCGCCTCCTATCCATGTTTGCACCACCAGTGCCAAGCACAGCGCTCTGGCCTTCATCACACCGTCTTTCTTGCTGGGTTTGTTGCTAGTATAGAATTGCATGCTCCTCACCCAAACCCTGCTCTTGAAGTCAAGTAGAAAGTCATGGCTTCGCTCTTAGATCCTGCTGCATCTGTGGTAGGACTATGCTTGTGAGAAGCAAGGCTTTTAGTCTCCATCCCAAAGGCTGGAGGTATTTGTAAATGGTTTCTGTTGAGCACCAGAAATTTCCCAGGAAGAGGAAAACCACATCCGTCTCACAGGACTTGACGGTGTGCCCTTTAATATTCCAAACTAGCCTCAGATAAAATTATCTTCACTGATAGATTAGGAAATTTAGGCCCAAAGAGGGCTGACTTAGGGCTCCAGAGACAAGGATTAGTGAAGCTGTGACTAGAAGTCTGATCCTGGACTTCAAGTCTGGGAGAAAATTACTTCCTCACTCTTCCCCCCACCTCCTACCTACCTCTCCAGACGACAGTGTCCACACTGTGTTTGTAGAAGCCCAGGAAGAGTCACAAAGGCAGACAATTGGAGCAGACAGCTCTGCAAGGGCCTGCCCTCTGTGGACTTCGGGAAGAACGCTGCGTACTCTTCCTCTCTCCTTCTCAGCATTGCATCGATCCTGCACTTGGAAAAATCAATGTTGGCTAGGACAGGATAAAGATTAGTTCAAAGGCATTTGTCATTTGAGGTGACTTCAGACATACCCAGCAATAGCCCATCAATTTCTGCTCCCCAGCACAGCCAGTTACCCAGACAAGAGCAACTGCCACCGAAGGGCTGGGCGTGGGAATCGGAAACGCGGAGTGTAGGGGTCACGGGGATTTTAGGGGTCCCCTGCTCCAACTCCTCACTGCGCGGTTGAGGAGTCTGAGGCCAAGAGGTGAGTGACCTGCTCGAGGTCACACAGCTGTGTGGCGACAGGGCCAGGACATGAATTTGGGTATCTGGACCCCATTCCCATGCCCCCAATCCTGGATCACATTATGCAGGTATGATTCAGTGCCAGGACTCCTTTCCTTCCCCTGGGCCCTGGGGCTCAGCACGCCTCTATCGGGGTTCAGCGCCCTCATAGAAGCAGTGTAGAGCAGCGGGTAAGAACACAGGCTTGGGGTCACGTGGACTTGAGTTTATTAACTGCTCCTTCCAGAAAATTATTTAACTTATGTGTCTTGCAGTTTCTTTACCTGTGTCAAGGACTGTTTTAATTACATGTATTAGCACCTAAAATCACTAAAACCCATGAGGCTGGTACTATTGCCTATGGTTACTTTCGGCAAAGACAGATGCAGAGCTTACCAGAGGCCACAGAGCCAGGAAGGGGCACGGTGGGCACCAAGCCCAAGCAGAGCCGCTCTGGAGCCCATGCTTTAACTGCGGTGCCGTCACGCGGCACGCTGAGCTCCCTGCACTCCCACCCCACGCAATCCAGCAAGCGTAAGCACCGCATGCACGTGACAGCACACCTACATCATGTCTACTGAGCCGCATGCCAGACCGTTGGTCAGTTTCTCCCATTGTGGATCAATGAATGCAGAGAAAAAAAGAATACCATGAGTCAGCTTGGCTTCTTTGGGGTGCCCAAGACTGTGTTGCTATGTTCCTCCATAAATGTAAATTTCCAAGACATTCTTTTATCACAGTCTGATCTGCTTGAGGCTGGCTTATTTCTGAAACTAAAGGACACAGTGGCATTTGGGCATATCCAGTAAAAGCCTGGCAGACAGAAGGCTGCTTTTGACCCCAAAGAATTCCACAGTAATTCGGTTTCACAGTGAGGATGTCCCAGGCTAGGTGCTCTCAAATGTCGCTCCACCCAGCATATTAATTATTTATAATGTCTTTAAATACCCTTCTATGATGAAATGTTAAGTGACACATTAAATATTCATCATGATGCACCTAGAGCAGGGCCAAGGGTAGAATTAAGCAGAACAAATGTGATTTCTGATGATATCTCTTTAATTCTAGGCACCAAACACCCCCAGACAGCTAGGACTCCCATCCTCGTCTGAAAGAAAGCCAGGAAAGTGAATTCCACAACATCCCTTCATATGCTGCCAAACTGTCTTTAGAGTCTTGGCAAGAAGTTCTTTCCTTTTTCTTTCTTTATTTTTAACTTTTAAAAATTGAAGTATCAGTTATATGCATATCTGTATGCATCCACATAATCAACACCTAGATCAAGATATAGAACATTTCTAGCAGCCCAGAAGTCTCCCCCAGGCTTCTGCCCAGTCAACACACACACACACACACACACACACAAAATCACTACTTGACAAAAAACGTGTTTTAAATTTAACTTAGATCCTTCCTTCTGTGATTGCTGTTCACTTCCTATCATTTTAAATTTGAAGGCAAAGGCCAGGGAGCCCACTGATTGGAAGCTCTCCACAGTGGAAGGCTAGAGAACAAGAGGCTCTTGGGGCAGTCCGGGGAGAGGTGATGCTGGCCTGGTCTGAAATGCCGGGCGGGGGTGAGGGGAGATGGAGTGCTAGAGAGACTTGCGGGGTGTATTTTGGAACTAGAGGTGACAGGATTGGAGACGTGACAGTGAAGGAAAAGGAGAAGTCAGACATGACCTGTCGGCTGTGGCACGAGTTTCTCGGGGGAGCAGCTGCCATTTGCTGGGAGAGGGAGGACAGCAGAGGAGCAGGCTGGGGCAGGTTGGATCAGGAACTCTGGACTTGTTAACTGCAGACACCTATCAGGCATCCACACGTGGAGCCCTCGTCACCCAGAGCTCAGGGAGATGGCAGGCCTGGAGAAGGTGTGTACTTGGGAATCATCTGCCTGTGGTTGGGTTTTAAAGCCTGGAGACGACACACATTCACCCGGGGTAGACAGAGCAGAGAACGGGACCCACGACAGAGCGAGTCCTGTAATCGTTCTTGGTGATGCCGACACTTGCCTTCAATAAGCTCTAACTAACAATTGGAAAGGGGAAAACAAACATTGTCTAATATTTAATTCGGTCTCAAGATTTAACAAATTGACCTCCAGCTTGGGAGGGAAAATGGCATTTTAAAATGTTCTGTAGCCTCTCATGATGATACGAAAGAGTTTTGGCTCTTTGGCCAGAGCAGCCATCCCTTTAGGACTGCAGGGGTCCCTAGCCCAGGGAACACAGACCGCCAGATGATTTCACAGGCTCTTTTCACTATTTCAAAAAGCTCAATTGAAATTGCACTTTTACCTGCCATAAAGTTGTATAAGCTCATCGCAACATGAAGTGTTTCTGCTTTGACTAGAATTATATCGTTTGGCAACATTGGATGTCTTATGATGATCAGAAGCTTTGCTCAATAGTAACATACCTTCGATTATTTTGAAAAATGCGAAAATATACAAGCACCTAATAAATACACTTTTTAAGGAAGCCAATTCTTTCAAAGATTCAGTTTATTCATCTATCGAAATGGGAATAACGAGAGTACCTGCCTCTTTGTATTATCCTGCAACATTAACTGAGACAATCTGTATGAAGGGCACCTTGTAAGTGCTCAGTACATGGTAGTGGTGATTATTGTTATTGTGAATATTCTTGATATAACAGGGAGTTCAAGAGGAACAAGTAATGAAAGGTGCCCTTTGCGTGAAAGGTGTGGAAATCACACTACCCTTCTGTTCTATGACACATCCTGGTGTAATCATAATAACCCACTGCATGGACCTGCTTAGCAGTGCTTGTACTCCTGTCCATGTTCAATGACATGGCCCTGTCCTTACTCAAGAGTCTTCTTCAAGAGCGCTGGACAGCTGGCCGGATTCCCTCTCAGCTGGGCTCCCACGCTGCAGGAACATGTTCAGCAGCTACCATACGTGAAAAGATAACGTCAGTCTTCCCTGAACTGGCTCGTACGATCAGCCAGGGAGAGAAGTAGCCTATAATAGTCCAGTCTTTCAAAGTAATTTCAGCTGATTTGTTATTTTGTTTACTGGTAATGTTGCATTTGAAACTCTAAAATAACATGTCAGAACCCTGCTTCAAACTCCTAGCACAAACGGAAACATTTCCTATGAAGTCCGGTAAATGACGCAGTGGGGTTTAGTCATGAAACAGCGAGAAGGGAGGCAGGTGTGCGCAGCCCCAAGGTAAAAGGAATGGCCTTTTAACGAGAATATCTGATTAATGCTTTAAAGTTGTTTAATAACTTCCATGTAAGTCACATCCCATTTGATCTTCCAAATGGCCTCGCCAGGCTGGTAGTATCACACTCATTTCAGAAATGGGGATTCTGATGGTCAGAGAAATTAAGAAACTTGTCTAAATGCTGGAGGGAGGACCCAAATCCTGCCTCTGTTCCCATCAACTGATCTTCATGGAAAATCTCAATGATCCAACACAGCCTAAGGATCTGCCGGCTGCATCAGGCATCGGTCTGCGTGGTCTGCATCTGTCCTAGCCAAAGTTTCCACCATCAAAATAGGGGAAGGGGCCCAGGATAATTATTCAAGCCAACTTTCAACATTTTAAAAGATTTGTTTTGTTAATAAAAACATTCAGACATTTGGATATTTTACACTAGCTGGAGTCAATTACCTGCATATTTTTCTTTAAATGTCTATATATGCATCTCCATTTTTGTTGTTTTCTTTCAAATATTTTGGTGTGTACAATTGGAATAATTCATAGAATCATTTCTATTTTGGTAGAAACATAAGATACAGAAAAACTGTGACTATTCACAGAGTTTGATTTGAAGAGCAATTCATTGAACCCTCAGCCTTTGTGTTCCAATAGAACCTTCTGAAAATGTTCTAGATCTGCACTGTCCAATACAGTAGCCAATAGTCATGAGTCTATCGTAACTTGAAATGTGATCAATATGACTCAGAAACTAACTTTTACATTTTAATTAATTCAAATTTAAATAGCCACATGTGGCTAGTGGCTATTGTATTAGATAGAGCAATAAGCTTATGTCCTCAATGATAAAATGAAGTGTTTATGCCAAAATCAATCTCTAAGCTTCCTGCCATAGTTCCTAGCATAGTGGTGCCTCTATTAGGCACTAAATAAATATTTGTTGAATAGATAATGCTTAATGAAAGAATAGCCAAATGAATAAAGATATGAACAAATAAATGAATGTATCCTTAGGGAATATCATAAATAGAATTACTTTAGGATGACTTCCTAGAAAACCGAGAATTTTGAAGGAGGAAGAGAAATACTGGCATTGGCTGCAGTGGGGCGGGACTCTTGGCAGCTATTCACACGGGGACAGAACCAAGTACAAGCCAGATCACACTTGTCTTTCCACTTCCTCCACGTTGGAAAAGCAGCTTCCTCTTTGGGAGTATTTTCATAACCCAGGTCTCCTGGTGAGAAGGGCTCTCAGTGCTGGAACTATGGGCTGGAAGAATGTCAGGAAAGGGGAAACAATTGTTAGGAAGCCACAGTGACAGCTGCCAGGACCTGCTTTCCCATGCTCAGAAAAGACTTCCTCCAGACACAGCTCAAAATAGCCACTGCCCCTAAATTTGCTGGTTAAAATAAGTGGGTGAGTCACAACCACCCTTGTTGGCTTTGACTCTCCCTCTCCGTTTCTCTCTGGAGGAGTGTCTCCCTCCCAGGGTGAGGCCTGTCCTCCGGCCCACTTCCTCATCTCAACATAGCCCATGGCAGGTGCCTGAGCATTTTCTGAGGAGCATGTCCAACACAGAAGGCTTGTTCCCCCATTGCTGGAAGACCCAGCTGAAAATCTTGCCTCTTCCAAGAACGCAAACACGACAGGCAAGTGAGAGCAGGGCCATCGTATTCATGACTCTCCTCCTCCTCTGGGAAGGAGCACTGCATCTCCACCGCACGCAGTTTTGTTCAGAGCCAGAGCTTACAGGCTTAGCCAAAGTTTCTCTCTCTCTGTTTTTCTCTCTATTAGCTGTATGTTCCTCTACTCTATGAACTCTTTGATTTTTAGGTTTCAAGGTGGGGGAGGGGACTTTTTTATTGTGGTAAAATATACACAGCAAAATTTACTATTTTCATAATTTTTAAGAGTACAGTTCCGTGCTTTAAGTACATGTACAATATTGTGCAACCATCTCCACTATCCATCTCCAGAACTTTTTCATTATTCCAAAGTGAAACTCTGTAGCCATGAAACACTAACTCCCCATTTCTCCCTCACTGCCACCCCGGTAACCACCATTCTACTTTTGGTATCTGTGAATTTCAGTACTCTGGGTACCTCATGTAAGTGGAGTCATAAAGTGCTTGTCTTTCTGTGACTGTTTCATTTCACTTAGCACACTGCTTCCAAGATTCATCTATGTTATAGCGTATGCTGGAATTTTCTTCATTTCAAAGGCCAAATAATATATTCCATTGTATGTATATACCACATTTTGTTTATCCCCATTTTGGGTTCCAGAAACTGGTCAAACATACCCTAGCTTGCAGTAAAGATATGGGGCCAGACAGATCCGGGCTATGATTCCTTACTGGGAGCAAGGGACAAATTATATAATGATAAAATTAGTAATAATTACAGGTAACAATTATTAAACATATAGCATGCGCCAAATGCTGAATGCACAGGAATGCACAATCCTGGTCCTAAGAATGTTACATGAATAACTGCATGTAATCCTCAGAAGCACGCTTGTCAGTACATGTTAATTTTAGTGCCATTTGACAGATGAGGGATTGAGGTAGAGAGAGTTACGTAGCGTGCCCAGAGTCTCACAGCCGGGGAGCAGTGCAGCTGGCTGCAAACCCAGGCTCTGGCTCCAGGGCATTTGCACGGTGACCCTTCCTGCTCTGCTGCCCTACCAGAAGGCCAGGGCAGTGTGTCCTCCCTTGAGGACATAGCAGTATGCCTGTTACAGCCTCCGCGGCCAGTTGAGATTCCACAGGAGGGATGCTTGCGTACTAGATTTTCTGAGGGTTTTAAGGTCGGTTGCTGAAGGATTTTAGATGCCTGAGTCAACTAAAGCAACTGAAAGCACTCAAGGGGCCTCGGAAAAGGCAGAAGCGGTACCTTCAGTGTACAGATGCCCCCCCGATCGGATCTCGAATATTGTCTAAAGCACCCTTCGTTCCCCTCAAACGAACATGTCTACAGGAACCTTTCATTTTAGAACTTGCTTTTTTATGGGTTTAAGCCATTTACTTCCGTGGCTGTCAAGAAGAAAAAAAGAAATTTTGATATGAGCTACAGTGGATGAGCCACCCTATCTCACTTGACCTCTGCTCCACAGCATGGGGGCAGGTCTGTCTTCTGGCCTCGACTGGTTTTTCCGCTGGGATGAAGGTGCCCTGCCTGATGATTCATGCTGCCCTGTCTGCTCAGACAGACAGTCTGAGGATTATCTGTATTTACTCTCCAGTCTCAAATGACATCTCTAGAGACCTAAACACCAGCATTGGCAGAGATTCCAATGAACCCTCCTTTCAAGCTTTTAGAGAATGAATGGATTCCCTTGGACAATTCCTTCAGAGATAGATTTATTAATCTAAATGGAAAAAAATGCTTGCCAAACTTACTTTCCTCTGAATACAGTGCTACTAAATAGCAGTACATGGAATAAATCTCAGGAGAACTTCACTTATATGTTTCTATCTAAATTGTATATTATATATTCCAGCTGACCATTTTTGCTGTGGTCTGAGCAAAAATATACATTTCCCCCTTATCTTTGCGTAGTTTCTGTGGAAGCTATCTGGACTTATGATTATGCTGGGAGCTTAGGGGACTGACAACAAACACACCAGGATTTTTTTTAGCTCTATTAGAGCTGTTACTATCAAAGAATCTTTTAAACCTTGGATGCCTCAAAGGAGAGGCTTGCCCTCTTATCTCCTCTGAATGGATTGCCATTACTTTACAATGATGTTATTCACACACTCCTCTAGCAAATACAGGGTTTACCCTTCTGGTGCCTTGCTTGACGAAGAAGAAACATGTAAAGCAGAAATCAGAAGAGGCCATCCAGGAATTTTTCAAATGTATTTATCATAAATTTCTCATTGCAACAAAACAAAACAAAACAAAACCAAAAACAACCCAACTTGAAGCCACAGGAGAGAACCTAAGCATGCCTGTTACAGCCTCCGCGGACAGGAATTGGTTATGAGAAAAGCTGTATGATCTTGACAATTGACCGCTGATTATTGATACTTACACAGAACACACCTTCCACTACCCAAAGAGTTGGAGAAGTTGGAATGTATTTTTGACCTATTTGCACTGTCCAAGTAGAGTGAGATAAACAGTGATGAGTTTAGAACTTTTAAAAAAATTGTAAATAAACGGCTTGATAACACTGGTGTATACATATTCCCACTATAACAAAGATCATACAAAGATCACATTCTCTTATGTTTAGAATGGCAAAAAGATGCTCACCATCACTAAAAGTCGAAAACACAATGAGATACCACATCACAGCCATTAGTATGGCTACTATCAAAATCAAAACAAAACAAAACAGAAAATAGCAAGCGTTGGCAAGGATGTAAAGAAATTGGGATCCTTGTTCTCTGTTGGTGGGGATACAAAATGGTGCTATAGAAAACAGTATGACAGTTCCTCAAAAAATTAAAAATAGAACTACCTATGATCCAGCAGTTCCACTTCTGGGTGTGTACCTAGAAGAATAAAAATCAAGGACTCAAATGGAAACTTGTACATCCACGTTCATGGCAGCATTATTTACAATAGCTAACAGGTGGAAGAAATTAAAGTGTCCATCTATGGACGAATGAATGAACCAAATGTGGCATACCTATGCAGTGGAATATTATTCAGCCTTAAAAAAGAAAATTCTGATAACATGGATGAAATTCAAAGACATTATGCTAAGTGAAATTAGCCAGTCACAAAAAGACAAAAACTGTATGATTCCACTTACGTGAGGTACCTAGAGAACTCTCATTTACAGAGACAAAAACAGAGAGCTGATTCCCAAGGGCTGGGAGTGGGGAGCTGGGAGTTATTGTTTAATGAGCACAGGCTTTCAGTTTTGCAAGATGAAAAGCGTTCTGGAGATGGATGGTGGTGATGGTTGCACAACGATGTGAATATACTTAACACTGCAGAACTGTGCACTTAAACACGGTTAAGATGGTAAGTTTTATGTTACATTATTTTACCACAATTAAAAATTTTAAAATATCATTAATGTCCTGAATTAGGAATAGCTTAATAAATCATTGTTCCTATTATGTAAGTATAAATTTAAGGTAAGGATATAGATCACCTATTCTGTAACCAAAGTCACTGGTTTTGACAGGAATCCTCTAGCATGAAACTGCATCTAGTTAACAACCATATGTAACTAATTTTTCAGTTACTGAGGCACGTATGTCGTAATCAGTTTACCTCAACAGCGCACCAAGAAGGGTTCGCGGCTCACAGTTAAATGTTCTGTGAGTGTCCTACTGAGAGTTGTTACGGCTGAGCTTAGAGTTTCACCTGCTTTAGTTTTTTCCTGCTAAATGTATTGTGGCTACGCTCGATGGCTTTGAGTCTTTGGTCACCCAATCGGTGGTCCAACTGGACTCCAAATTGCTTCTTGCTAGGAGTGTGGGGGTGTCGTGGCCATCCCCACAGAGTTTCCCTGCAGCCCGCTTTCCACACACACATCTGGGAAGGCTGCTCACTTTCACAGCAGGATGCCAATCTTGCCTGCAGCACAGTTTACTGTCTGACTGCTCCAGAAGAGGCTTCTCACAGAAGGTGACATTTAAGCTGAAACTTGAAGAAAGGGAAGAGTTTGCCAAGAAAACCGGAGGAAAAGGTCACTTCAGGCAAAAGGAAGAAAGTGACACAAAACATTGAATTTTAAAAGTGCTTAGAACCTTTAAGATAACAAGTGAGCCACTGTGTTTGAACACATAAAGAAGTGAGTTCGGTCAGTTCAGATTCAGCCTGTTCAGAAGTTCTTGAGCACGTCATCCCTAAGAGACTCACGCTGGTTCATTCCTTCACTGTCCCCTACATGTCTCTCTGAGTCCCACCGAGAGAGAGAGAGAGAGAGAGAGAGAGAGAGAGAGAGAGAGAGAGAGAGAGAGAACCAGAGAGACAGAGCTACAGAGAGAGATACAGAGAAAGATCGCCAGAGACACAGAGAGAGAGAAAGAGAAAGAGACTGTGTATGTGGACTTCTGAGGGCTGGAATGCTCTTAGGGAGAAATATCATGGTCTACAGGTGATTTATAAAGAAAAGGATCCTTACTCCATCCAGGACTGTCCATAGACATGGACAAAATGACTATAGGGAGACTTCTGTTCTATTCAAATTCCAGACGGGACCCCAAAGGTCACCTAGTCCACTGACTCCTTACTCAAGCAGTAAGCCACCTAGGGACTGGAAGAAATGTAACTTGTTCAGGCAAATGGGTAGGTGTAGGCATGACATGAATTGCTCAATTCTGAAATGTTCTCTTTCCCCAAAATATCTCTCCTCAGCCTACCAGAGCATATACAATTCTTTTTCATGTTATCTCATTTTTTTCCTGCCACCTTCAAATGAGATAGGTATAATTCTTTCCATTTTACTGCTGAGGTTAAAATTCAAGAAGGTAAGTAATATTCCCAGTGTTATCAGTTATCAGTAGTATATCAGTTAAGGTTAGGATTAACTACAAATAACAAACACTTGAAAAAATAGAGGCTTAAATGAGACAAATCCAAAGGCAGGGAATTCAGGGCTGAGTTGGCCATTGCACAGTCACCAGAGACCCAGGATTTCTCAAGTTCCATCATTCCTGGTATGCAGCCATCATCCTCATGGTGCAATATGGCTGCCGGAGCTCCAGATGTCATACCAACATTCCAACAAGTAGTATGAAGGAAGAGGAAGAAGGACTAATTACTTCCAATAAAGAAAACTTCCAGAAACTCTACACAACACTTCTACCTATACATCATTGACTAAAATAGTCACATGATCAAACAGTCTTTTAGATAATCCGTGATGTATCTAAAAGTCAAGGTTCTATTATTTCTACACACAGTAAGAGTGGATATCCAGAAGACAGCTAACAAACTACCATAGATGGAAAGAGACTAGACAGATATGGATTAATTTAGTTCCAAATCCCATCCATTTTCTATCATTCCTCTACTCTCATTCCAAAAGGAAGGAACCGTATTACACAAGTCCCAGAGGTGTGAGACTTCGGGGCAGTCCAGAAGGGTAAGAAGCTCAGTGTAGCCGGCACACCTGGAATGTGGTAAGACTGGGGGAAGTGATGTTAGGTGTTGTCTTGAAGGCTTTGAAAGCCAAGGTAAGGAGCCCGGATACTCTCTACCCAAAAGTCAATGGGAGTCACTGCAGGCTTTTGAGCAGGGGAGAAACTCTTACTTCTCAAATGGATGCTGCAGGCCTGGAAGATGTGGTGGGAAGCCCAGTGTTCCGGGGCCTGCCTCTGACAGTTGGCCGGTCTCTAACATCAGCGAGTTGTTTAGCCTCCTTGTGCCTCATTTTCCCCCTCTGCACGGAAGTCAGTGTAAGTGCTGAGAACAGTGCCTGGCATACAGTGTGCTCTGTGGAGTTACTGTGGCTGTTATTAAATTCCATGACGTCAAACAGAAAGGGAAGCAAGAGGCATTCTCTTGGGGCTGGAAGAGGCCAGAACAGAGGGAACTCGGGGCTTCCTCAACAGCCCACGTGCTTTCACAGGAACTTGTCACTGTAGGGAGGCCTCCTTCCTGTAGCTAGAAGAGGGTAGGGATTTTGGTGAAATTGGAACAGCGCTCCACCCCACATTTTTCCACCTCTCAAATACTCCCCAGTTCCTTCTTAGGCTCAGGCTCTGGGCTAGATGCCTCCAGGCTCAAGATCCAATTTGTCTCCCCCAAAGTCAAGCCTGAACTGAGTTGAGACGGCATCGCTGTAAAGTCCCTGTTGTGTATCTGCTCCCTGGGGAAGGGAAGGGAAGGGAAGGAAAGGGAAGGGAAGGGAAGGGAAGGGAAGGGAAGGGAAGGGAAGGGAAGGGAAGGGGAGGGGAGGGGAGGGGAGGGGAGGGGAGGGAAGGCAGGGGAAGGGAATGGAGTGGAGCGGAAGGGAAGCGAAGGTCAGCCTCTAGGACTCTAGTCCTGCGAAGAGCGTGCTCCAGAACTAATGCCA
>CAUYSK010031981.1:0-12072 GCA_963575035.1 Avahi laniger
CATCTTCACTAATTCAGGAGATGAAACCTCAGCCCTGAATACAGTGGAGAGTTGGGTATAAGCTCTGTGCATAAATCCAGAAAACAAAATGGGCTGTTTGTCCATGAAATAAGGATGGAGCAACTCCACTCACTGGCTAGGAAAAATAATAAAAAATCTGAGCTGTTCATTAGGAGCCATGGTTGGAAGGAAGAGCCTGTATAAGAAATCAAGTCCTACCCGTACACAATCTATTGATATTAGATCTGAAATTACAGTACCCAGATGGAAACCCCATGTTATAAAGTTGATAAATGGTATTTTCCAGCAGAGGAAAATAGTACTAGTAATAGTACTAGTAATAGTATGTCTCTACAATTCAGAGTGGGTTGAACCATTGAAGAGACATGCCAAATCTAAATTCATGGGAAAAATCACAAACTGTAAAAGGAAACAAACACTATGAGAATCAGCAGAAACTCAAACTTTATAAATAAAATAATGACAGCCAGGTGTGATGTCTCACGCCTGTAATTCTAGCACTTTGGGAGGCTGAGGCAGGAGGATCTCTTGAGGCCAGGATTTCAAGACCAGCCTAAGCAACAGAGTGAGACTCCATCCCTACAAAAAATAGAAGAATTAGCTGGACATGGTAGTGCACACCTGTAGTCCCAGCTACTCCAGAGGCTGAGGCAGGAGGATTGCTTGAGCCCAAGAGTTGGAGGTCGAAGTGAGTTATGATGACGCCACTGTACCCTAGCCTGGGTGACAGAATGAGACTCTGTCTCAAAAAAAAAAAAAATACAATAATGGAATAAAAATTAAAATACATTTAAATAAATATGTTAAAGTAATCAGCAATGAAGAAGAAAAATTTGAATTTATAAGGAAAAAATGGGACATTATGAAAAAAACTTTAAAAACTAAGTTTAAAAAACAAAGGCAGATTTAAGAGTTGAGATAATTTACCCAATGTCATACAAAGAGAGAAAAACAGATAAGCAATTTAACTTTGGGAGTCTGACCCTTCAGAACTATGCTATCCTGTCTCTCAAAACAGTCTTTATATTGTGAGCATATACCCAAAATGTCAATAATATTTTGATCTATATTTCTATCTCTTCCATTAAAGATGGAATTATGATTTTTATAGCATGTTTTCTTTATTTCCAAGTTTTTACACTAACATATATAATCATTATGATACAAAGTATTTTTTGTTTAAGATCAAAATCACAGTTTCTATTAATCTTGATTCATACATAATTGTTTTAAATCTAGAGTTCATAGAAATTTGCCCCAGGATATAACCTTAATCTCTTTACAGCCCAATTTTCATGAAAACTTCAGCTTGTGGGAATTCATATTCTTAAGGATTTGTATTTAATTTATTTTTTTAGCTAGGCCAAATTACAGATTGGACAAGACTCTCAAAGAACCAGGTGCTAGGAACCAGGTGTCCCTTATATGATTATTTTTACAAAAATGAACCTTGGACTTTTTCTATTAACACTATGTCAAGAGACATAAAAATAATCTTACAAAATATATTTCTGCATTTAGTTTAGAGTGCAGTCCGTAACTTGCCTACTAGATTATACATTGTGTGTGTGAAGCGGGAGGTATGTTATTGAACTTCACCTGATGGTGTTGTTTAATACTAACCACATTTAGTTAGTTTAAATTTCTTCCATATTTAAATATCCTGGGTTACTCCAAAGCAAACTGTCTTATTTGTGTGCTTTTCTCTTTTTCCAGGTACTGGGATCTTGTAACTGATCATTTTTTCTTTTTTTTAGTTAGTTATTTGAAAGCTCAGGGCCAAATTATGATGCCCTTTTAGTAATAGTGCAGGCTTTGTGGCATGGTTCCCATAAAACACTAGATTTATTGTATTTTCTCACTTTCATTTTTCTTTCATTTCCATTTTCTTTCTTTATTTGTGTTTGTCAATTGTACTATATTTCTGTAACATATAAAATCTCTTGGTTGGGCGCAGTGGTTCACGCCTGTAATCCTAGCACTCTGGGAGGCCGAGGAGGGCAGATCGTTTGAGCTCAGGAGTGTGAGACCAGCCTGAGCAAGAGCGAGACCTCATCTCTATTAAAAACAGAAAGAAATTAGCTGGACAACTAAAAATATATATAGAAAAAATTAGCCGAACATGGTGGCACATGCCTGTAGTACCAGCTACTCGGGAGGCTGAGGCAGGAGGATCACTTGAGCCCAGGAGTTTGAGGTTGCTGTGAGCTAGGCTGACACCATGACACTCTAGCCTGGGCAACAGAGTGAGACTCCGTCTCAAAAAAAAAAAAAAATCTCTTTAGGAGCAAATTAAAATGTGTGTGTGCATGCGTGCGTGCATGCGTGCGTGCGTGAATGTGTGTGTGTGTGTGTGTGTGTGTGTGTTTAGTGTTAAACTTCACCTGATCATGTTTTCCTTTATCACATTTTTAAAATATATTTTACATCTATCTGAAAGAGTGCTTCTTTGCACCGTGAAGGGTACTTCTTTTTAACCACATGTAAGGTTAAATTTCAAAGATCAAAAGACTTACTGCCCTCAAAGATCATCTGAACCATCCCTTTATCTCTAGATAGAGTATTACACTCAAATTATTACAGATCAATGGCCATTTATTTTACTGAAGTTTATGCTTTGATAGATGAAGAATGCTGTATACTTAGCCTTACAAATGGACACTTACCCAGGGTTAGTCATGCCAAAGAAAAATTGTACCTGATGGAATTAAACAGGCAAGGGAGCATTTATTCCAGTCTATTGCAATAGGGATCAAGACTACAGCAACACAGAAGAGAGACTGAACCCAACTCCACCACGTCAAAAGGCGGGAGGGTTTTTAAATGCTGGGGTGAGCCAGTGGAAAGATATTGGAGGACTTTAGAGGGTAGGTTGGTCGATGTGTTTGGCCACCTGTGTTTGCTTCTTGGCACTTTGAAGTTAGGCTCCTGCCCTCCCACTGCGACAGGGAGATCTGGGTGTTATCTTTCTTGTTAACTACATTTCAAAAGGATGGCTCCTAGGCCCTAAAGAAAGATATTCCTGGTTTGTAAAATTGGCAAGAAGGTAGGAGAAGATTTATACTTCAAAAGAACAGAGGAAGAATTTGCAGTTACAAGTTTTCTAAAGTAAATGCTCTGAAGAAAAGGAGATTGGGGGGTCTATAGTTAAGAAGAAACCTGTCCAAAATTTAGTCAAGCTGAGGGGAGCCTTAGGCCACCTTGGTCAGTAGCCAATCTGTAAGTAGACATAGCTATATTCGTTTCACTATATATTTAGACTCATAGGAGGAGATAGTTTGGTCTTTTTTAAAGACAGATTTTGATATTTAAAGCACATATTGTAATGATAGTGCGGTATTTTATACATGAGGTATTATCTCACCTTTCACTGTATCTAGCCTGTCTTCTTCTCTAGTGATTATCTCCTGCTCTTATTACTGCTCAGATTTCCTAGGTCTATCCTCAGTGATCATTGCTCAAATTTAGTCTCAGGTGGCCACTGCATTGTCAAGCTGCAGTTGCTAAAGCTACCTAAATTGACAATTTTATACCCAAGACACACCTGTAGGCCTTACAAGATTGTTGTGAGAAACAAATGAGATAATGTATATGCAAGCACGTTGCAAAGTCCTGGGAAATAGTCGGCAAGGGATGCATTTTCATTGATTCGACCTTTTATGCATTTATTTCACCTCTTCTTATTAGACCCGCCACTGCTCTTTCTCTTCCCTGTTCCAGGCTTCAGTCTCTTGTCTCACCCTTACCTGGTGCCACCCACTCACACACGCACATCCCAGTTCTGATTCTCTCCTACGACTCTCCACACTACTTGGCAATACAGCCCAGCCCCCTCCTCTACAATAGCAGAATCATCCCTGGCCTCCCCAGGTTGATAGAGGAGCAGTGGGATCCCTGGTATACCCTACACGTGAATGAACACTCACAGGAATACCCTGAATATTATGATTCTGACAAAGTGAAGAGAAGAAAAGACAAAGGAAGGACAGAAAAAAGATTTTAAAAAAAGAAAAAAAACCCCTGCAGGGTCTAAAAAGGTACAAAGAAAAACAAATGGAGAAATAGAATGAGAGTTAGTTTAAAAATTAAAAGTAGGAGAAAGCTTTTGTTTGTTTCTGATTTTGTTTTGTTTTCAAGACCTCAGGGATTAGAAAGAGCATGAAAGCAGAGCCAAGAAACAGTCCTGGGGGCAGCTTCTTTGGGAGGAATTGGAGAATGGACATTCCTGTGGGAAGAGACTATGAAGCTCCTAACAGTAGAACGTCTAAATTGTTTTTCATTTTCTCCAGGTCTCCACTCCTACATGCACGCAATGGCCAAATAACTCAGTCCTTGGCTTCCTGATCAACCTGAGGCCATTGAGAACATTTTTGTCTTGTCTGAATTCCTTCTCACTGTCTCCTGTTCTTCTACCCATTCTCTTCAACTTACCTCCCAGTTCAAAGAAATGTTTTACCCAATTATTTCAGGGGTACTCCTTCAAACCTTTTTCACATTTCATTCCTTTCCTTTTTCTTCAATTTTCTGTCCCCATAATTAGCATCCTTTCTCTTCAGAAGCAATACTCAGTATGTGTTCAGCAGAGTAAAGAATGTTTGTCAGTCTAATACTAATACAATAACAATTCTGTTATAAATGTTTGAGAAACTATTACTATTATATTATCCTGCATAATATGTACTAAGAAAAATTTAATATATGTGAAATAAAAATGATGGAATAAAAGGAGTAAATGCTAAGTAGAAGGGAACATTGTCACATTTCTTGTGCTCACTGTGCCATGACAATAACTTCCTGAATGTTTTATAATGAAGAATAGACTGAATAATGACCAAATAAAATTTTAATTTTCTTTCATTTTAAGTCTATTGAGTATTTATTATGCTTAGGCCTTAAAAAGGAAAAAAATAGTGCTTTCCATTATTCACAAAAAAATTACATTCATGTGAATACTATTGTGCAATTATTCCATAGATCTCTTCTGTGACACTCAAGGAGTTTCAAATATCAATATAAAATGGGACTTTGAATGTTGAAGAATTCACATAACAATAAGCAAGGATGGTTCAGAAAGAATATTCATTACTGGGAGACATTGAAAATGTGTTTATGTAAAAATTGATCACAGAGTCAAAACTGGCATTTTTCAGTAGAATTGGTGCATTTTTCCCATTAAACTTGTAATGACTCGGATCCAAAGCATATTTAATTCATGGATCACTGCTGCAATATTGTGTCAACATGTACTTAGGGAGTCTTCAATGTATGGATCACTGCAATGAGAGACTGTAATGGCCCCTCGTCTGTCAAGTTAATGCATATTATTACAGAACAATAATGCAGCGGTTATTGATAAGATACTCCACAGCCTATACTTTATAGGAAATTGCTGACAAACCCTTAAGAGTATCTGTAGTAAAATTAACAAAAAAACAATTAATTGCTAAGATTTTTCAGAAAAAAATATTTAAAAAACATAAGCTTTCTCCAATATCACTCTATGCTTAGATGATCATTTTATTTTAACATTGATTATTTCCTAAACCCTATTTTATTATAAGGTATTTTCAGCTCTGCTGTTTTTTTTTTTTTTCCATTTATGTGGGTCATTTTCTTAGACAAAGTTTCTAAGTCACTGATATGAGGCTGAATAACCAGGAAATGGGAGATGTGGTAAATTAGCAACTCCAAGATGATTGCAGATGGTAAACTGAGTTTGATGCCCACCTCCCCTCCCCCAGGCAATGGCAAGACATACCACTTTACATTTATTTAGTCCAGAGTTGCTGCTAGCATATCGTCATTATTAATAGACATTACTGAGCACCCTCCTTCTTATAAGAAAAATACAGCAAAGACTTTATTTGATAATGTGTGTGGAAAATTTTAAATTCTCCATAAAATTAAGTTCAGCCTGTCCCCAATTGATAGTTAATCCATGAGAAAAACTTTATATGATTAAAAATGGCAATCAATGATAGTCACAAAAAAGATATGGATAAGACAATGTAAAACAATCACTTGCCATTTGTTTTCACTTCTATCTCATTTATATTTCATGTTTATAAGACAAAATCTATATTTATTATTCTTATTCATTGATAAATAAAAATTGAAAAATCAAAAAGGAACAAATAACCAATTCATACATAACATAGATGGATCTAAAGTGCATTTTTCAGTGAATAAGTCAAATACAAAGTCTACATGTTGTATGATTTTTTGTACATAATAACATTCTGGAAAAGTCAAGACCATAAGGATGAAAAACAGACCAGGGTCTGCTAGAGATTGGGGATAGAAAAAGGTGGGGACAAGGGAGCAGTATGAGAAAAATTCTTGTGTGATTGAATAATTCTGCATGTTATTGTAGCGGTGGGAATATAACTCTATGCATTTTCCAAAACCATAGACCTTTCAAAAGAGTGATAAATAAAACTGGCAGATGGCATTTGATCTAGTGATCAAGAGTAACATCACCAGAAATAAGACATATCTATGTCACATATCCCTGATATAATGTGTTAAGAAGTTGTAGTCTTACTAAAAATTCATAACTTCAATCTAATCATGAGAAAAAAAAATCAAATACCAGTCAAAGAACATTATGCAAAATACTGTCCAGTACTGTTAAAAGTGTCAAGGTAATGAAAGGCAAGGAAAGGCAGAGGAACTGTCATAGATTGGAGAAGCCTAAAAAGACGTGACAACTAAATGCAATGTTGGATCCTCAATTGGACCCTGGAACAAAATAATATCCACATTAGTGGATAAGAGATGAAAGCCAAGTAAAGTTTATAATTTAATAATTAGTATGCACCACTGTTAATTTCCTAGTTTTGATAATTTTACCATAGTTACATAAGATGGTAACATTAGAGGAAGAAAGAATACGGTGTGAAGGATGTACAGGAACTGTACACTATCTTTGCAACTAAGGCTGAAAGAACATCTTAAAACCATTGCTGTACGTCAACCTTTTTGTTTAAGAAAAGACTATGAGAGAATGATGTAAGATTGATAAGGAAAATCCCCATCTATTACTTGGCACATCAGCCACCTGAGATCCCCACACTTCACGGAAGACCCGCATCAGCATAATACTAACCTGTTACCTGGCCCATCAACTAACGTGTTACCTGGTGCACCAACATAATACTAACCTATTACCTGACACATCAACTAAACTATTACCTGTCGGGCATTAGCCACCTGAGATCCCACCCCTTGGACCACCCCAATTTAATAAAAGTGGGAAAAATCGGGTAGATGGGGCTCCGAATTTGGTGGCGAGACCCCTTTGAGATCGCCAGCAAATAAACTTTGACTTTCTGACTCTCTGTGCCGCTTGGTTTGTCCTCGGGACCACCCGCCGTAACAGTTGCTGTAACAAAATGACTTGCCCATGGTTATACAGTGTTTTAATGGCAAAGTCAGAATACAGAACTCTTGAATTTAAGTGAGCTATTTCTTTTTCTACAGCCTACATTCTAACTTTTGTTAAATCAAAGTCGTTTGGTAGGGTAGTAACTATGACTTTTTGGAGAAATCACCTTAAACTAGAAAGTGTTCCAGAGTCAATTAAGTAAAAAAACGCTCAAATTTGATACCAATGTACAGTATAACTGTGACAATTCTCACTTTATCCCAGTGGTAATCAATACCTACTTTAAACATTCAACATATACATAAATATATATGGTTATATAGAGACATATCCACAAAATTGATTAACAGCTTTAACCTTTTTACATTTGTGCACTCTGCTCTTTGTTCTAGTAAGTAGAAAATTGTGTCTGGGAAAATGAATACCTTTTCTGAATTAAAGGTCTATTAGAAAAATGTGTTGTTCGTCCACATCCTTGGTCCTTACATTATATATGTAATCTTAACTCCTCAATATCTTCTGTGTTCAAGTATGAAACCAACAATATTTGGATGGCAACAACTAATCTTGGAAGTTCCATATATCCTGAAGGATGTGCTTAGCAGTGAAAAAGAGAAAACAGCCCATGACAGCAAGGAGTTAGACTAGCACTTATAATTAGGCCATGGTAATCTCCTGTTGAACACAAACAGTTTCACACAACACCATGAGGTAAGGCCACTCTGTTTCAGTGATGAATCAGATGGACCAAAACAAGACCACTAAACAATCTTGTCTGATCAATCTTGTACGACACCATCATACACATTTCCAATCATAAAAATGATCAAACATCTGCTTATTCTGACTAATGGTAGTAACAGTGCCATTGCCTTAAACAAAGATGTTTAAGGCTTGCTTCATTTTTTTTTTTTTTTTGCCTTCTGGATACGAATTGTTATGATAGAAACACAGAGTTACTCCTGTTTTCCAATGGCCTACAATCCAGAACAAAGTCCTACTTCCTGGAATCCTCCTCCCACAGCACCTAACAGAAGCCAAAATTCTATAAGAAGTCCTCTCTAAAACACTCTTGCTGAGGCACTGTCTGTTTCCCATGATACATGTTCTCCATTACTGCAGTGAGTCGATAAACCCAACTCCATTCAATGACAGGTGTGTTTCTGGTAGTCTTTGGTCTTTGGAAGGGCATTGACAAGACTGTAAAAAAAGGAGCAATTTTATAACACATTTGGGATAATAATGACCAATAAATAAGTGGCTGGAGGCCATTGCGAGTGTTGGCTCTTCTTCTCCCAATATCCTCCCCATCTCCGCATAAGGAACCAATAAAAAATAGTTGACAAGAAGAAACTGATATCTCTGGAGTGAGGGTTTATAGATTCTGGCCTCAGTTTTCCCTTTCTCAGCTACCCCAAAGGCTCATGCTAGTCCCACCGTGACTGTGTTATAGGAACAGGAAAGACCATATTCAAGGAGGTTAAGATATTGATTGAACTTCTACTTAGAGTTATTTTTTGCTGAAGTACTACTGTTTTAACAGTGTTCATTCGGCAGGAAAATCTCATATAGTTTAAACATGAATTGTTTACTTGATTATTTTTATTTTTTGCAAAATGATTGTCAATATAAATGGCTTGCAGAGGAAAATGATTAAAAACCAAAGGCTTTATTTCCTCACATCTGGACAAGAATTGGAATGCCAAGTCCTTGCATCGGGATATGAACAATTCTATGGACAAATAACTCAAAACAGCAAATGTAATGTTGTATTGCAATAAGGTAACATTTCGGAATATTTTTAGGAGGAAACATTTTAGATTCATAAAAATAAACCACTTGTTTGATGTGAATAAACCATATATTCACATAGTCTTGGTTTGGAATCCCAATTGGGTCAGAGGTTGTTACCACCTGTTGCTACCTAGAGAAATTTACTTATTTTGTCTAAGCTCATTGTCTAGTTTCTCTTTTCTGGATCCAGGAAAACAGTTAATGTTCTCTAAGTTTTTTCATTAAGTATTTGATATTTGACAACTTGATATTTTTCTACCTGCTTCAGTTTTATTCTAAGCAGTTGGGAGTTTTTGATTTTAGAGATGGGTGTGAAAGCTTAATTGCTTTAGAAATGAAAAATCCTCCAAACTGCTTGTGTGTTCTCCCAAGCCAGGGAGGTATCTGCTGGCTCTGTGTTTGTGCTGGCTTCCTGCATATCTACACCATTACTGAAGGGAAAATCTTTCTCTCTTGGCACACTGTCCTAGTAGGTCCTTGAAACCACCCAAATGGCAATTTCAAGTCCAATAATGACAGTAAGACCTTGCATTTTTCAACCCAACTAAGGGACAACAAGCAACAGAGGGTGAGCCCTCAAGGTAGGTTGCTGACGAAATAAACCTCGAAAATTCCCCAAGGTTATCACTACCTACTTCAATGATATTCACATGCTTGGACTCCCAAAACAGACTAAATTGTCCTCTGTTTTGATAACTTAGCCTCTTCTAACAATCTCTATTTATAGCTAGTAACATTTATTCACCTACTGGCAAGCTATACAAAGGAATACTGCCAAATTCATTCTGTTAAGAAAACTGAGAAGAGACAAGCTTCTCTCTCAATCTCTGATTCATGAAAGTGATTCATTATTATGTATTAGGCATCAGGTAAATTACAAAAATATGACACCATCTTCTTTTCCATGTACCTTTGCATTTAGAAGAATGAGAAATTCTTTTTTCCATCTGTCTTTAACTATTTGTTTATTTGTTTGGGTCCTAAAAATTTAAGAGAGGTGGGAGAAATTAAATGAGAAAGAGATTTCAACATGAATGGATATAAGATTTGCAAAGGTAGCAGCAAGCCATAGTAAGTTATTTAGAAATTCATTAATTCACTCTTTGAATGCTTAAATTAATCGCGTCAAAATTAGTGTTTGCCTCTGGAACAACTAGGCGGTCATAAATTTATTAAATGTCTTTTATCCTGATAAATTCTAAACTGCCAAATGTTGCTTTGTTTATGTGTAAATATATGCAAAGTAATTCAAACTTTACTTTGAAAGTCTTCAACTTTATTTATCACTAAAATTGCCTGACAGCCCCAGAAGAGACAAAGAGATAATTTCTTAATGCTTAGAAGTGGAGCCCAGGGAAATGTTACTAACCTGGCTAAAGGCAGTGGGGATTTCCTGCACATATATCCACAGATTAATGCTGATCTTTCATGATCCTCCAAATTATATCTTGCCATCTCCAAATCAGCCAGGTGTAAAATACAAAGTCTCTTAAAAATGACAAGAGCCAATTTATTAAGTCTTCCACCTTCAACTTATAAGGCCACCAAACAGATATCTTAGTAGAGATTAAGGCCATGTGCTACTAGATAAGTTATGTTATTTAACCAAATCTCCAAAATGCTTGTCCTTAAATAACTTAGAGGTGCTATAACCAAGCTTCATAGGCTCAATAAACAGTATATATGCTTCATATCTAAAAATAATATCTGACATATACTGAGTACTTACTTTATTCTAAGAACTTTACATGTAATAATTTATTTAGTGCTTATAACAACTTTAAAAGATAGGTAGCATTGTTAAGCTCATTTTGCAGATAAAGAAACTGAGGCACAGAAATCTTGAGTAGCTTGTCCAAGGCCACACAACCATTAACTGCAGAAATAATGAGATTCGTAATTTGGAAAGGAGAGCTTTATTTCTCATAAAGGATTGCAGCCTGTGGGTCACTATTCCAACAGGCTGGAAAGCGGAGCCCCCGGCCAGAGCCAGGAACATATACTTGGAGGCAGGGACAATGCGAGCTGGAACTTTTACTGAGTAGAATGGCCAAATAAACATATTTAACAAGCTATAGAAGGAGTCGTGAATACTTATGAAAAGAAAAATATGCTCCTGTGCAATCGAGCCTTTTGCCCTTTAATGGGGTCCATGTTCAAAAATGGCCTCCCTCTTACATCTAATAGGTGAAACAAGGACACAAAAACCCTCTCTGCTCATGCTCCGCAGACTACTGAAACCACTCCATGGATGGTGGTCTCTTATCAGGGAAGAATTCTGGTCTGGATCATGAGACTGGTTTCAGTTTAACTCTTAGGGCAAAAGTCTGATGGCCGATAGCAAGGAAGAGGGTGATGAGGCGTGTCGGACTCCCATCCCTCACGGCTGGGAACTCAGTTTTAAGGTTTCTTTGGTTCCCCTTGGTTTAGAGGGGGCCCTTTCAGTTGGGGGAGATTTTATTTTAGTTCACACTATTACTAAGTGGTAGAGCCATATCCATATTTAAATCCAGGCAGAACAGTTCCACGGCCTGCATTCTTAATGTTAGACTGCCTTTCTTACAATAAACCAGTATTTTCCCCATGTTTGAAAACATTGCTGTGATTAATATAATACAAATTCAAGAAAAGCAGATATGGATTCTTAGAAGCCAATGGATGCCAGCAAATATTATGTTGCAGTTTCTTGAAATTACTTTAGCCTTTAAAATGAGGTTTTCATTCTTAAAAGTCTGGATAACATCTGCCTAGCGCAATTTGTTCAACCCAGTGAGCCTCCCCTTCACCTCCCAAGAACAACCAAAGACTGAATTTTCCAGGAAAAACCAGTGGGCGCTTATTATCTCTGGAGAATGCGTAAAGATCACCTG
>CAUYSK010031982.1:0-29768 GCA_963575035.1 Avahi laniger
GCTCTGTCTCCAGGCTTCCCTCATTGTCCAGAGATGGCTGTGTCACTAAGTCCTGTGCAATTGTGACAATATTATTCCTTGTTCACGTCCATCATGGACAGAGGAAAAAACCTCCTACCCCAAACAGAAATATAAATCTGCTTGGGCCAGCTTAGCTTATGTGCCTACTCCTGGACCAATGCCAGTGATCAGGGAAATTCCCTGTGTTGATTGGCTTAAACTTGGCTTCCGGAACCAGGTTAGAGATGGGTTCCAGCTTTCTCCTGATCACATGGCTGCATTATGGCAAGGGAAGAAGGATTCTGTTAGAGAGAAGGAAGGAATAACTGAGATGTTGGATGGACAACCAACAGCGTAGCATCTTCTGTGATGATTGCTACTTCGTTTTTTGCATGCCTGTTCACATGGGTCTCTTGAGGCCTTGGCTCAAATGGTTCCTTATCAGTGAGGGTTTCCTTGACTATGTAAGTCAGTTAGTCAGTAAGTCAGTGAGTCTGTCTCTCTTCACTTGCGGAGATAGACCTGTTTTGTTTTATAATAAAAAGCTGCTCCTAACAGTCAGCTAAAAGTTGCCCTTCTTAAAACATCTTTAACAATGCTCTCTAGGATGGCACACAATAGACAATCAGCATTTTGAAGACGATATTGTATTTCTGTGTCTTCTAGGCAAGAAAAAAATCATGATGGTTACTTTCTGTGTGCTCTAGCTCATCAATGACTCTCTTAAAATTCTGATCATAACCCTCTTCTACAGTTGTGATTGGGACAGGCCACAGGTAGGTAGGATTATACTCCTCCCTCTTCTGGGTCATCTATTATGTGGCCAAGGTCACTTTGTTAATTATACAGCTGACATACAGGCTACTTATAAGTCAAATCATGCCGTCCTTGTACAACTGAGGTGTTGAACCCAAATGTAGAATTTATACTTGGCCAACAAACTCAACTACCTGAAATAAATGGCTCTTTCCAAGATATTAATGTTTCCCTACTCTTAGCAGTATAATTAATTTTTCAAATATAATAAAAAACAAATGTGCGAACTGGCATTTAATAATAAAAACCATGGAACTGTTAAAAAAAAGTGTAGAAAAATAAAAAATTAAATGAATCTGTTAAAATCTATTTTTTTAATTTAAAGTAAACCTAATCTGGTATTTTCAGATAATGTGTGCGCATAATTTTAATACTTCTTTGATCTAGTTATATCAAAATCTCTGCCATAAGCAATTCAAATCCACAAATATTATCTCTCTCTTCTAATATTAGCTCTCCATTATGAAAATAATTGATACTCCAATCTTTGGTCCTTTCTTTGGTTTGGGGCAAGTGGAACAAAGGGGAGTTTAGAGAAAGGAGTTTGGAGATGGGCTAAACGCAGTGTTCGATGGGACGTAATGGGTTATGACACACATCACCACTCCACTTCGAATCCTCTTCCCTGGAATAGCCTCACACCTCTGAATCACCACCCTCTCTGCCTTTCCCATCACTCCACCAAAAAATTCTTCTAAAAATCCAACTCAAATCAAATATAGCAAATTACATAAGAATTTTAAAAAATAAAATTGTTGGGAATAAAAATAACAATTCATCCTTTCCCCTATTAAATTATTGGTGTCTTCCTTTTTATTCTTTTTCTTTTTCTTTAATTTCCTATGTCATGTCAGAAAGTCTCAGACCCAATATTGCTTTGTTTTCTAATACTGCAAACTAGGTATAATTTCAAACACTGTACTCAGTATAAAAATTGTCTACAATCACTGAATTATTTGAAGTCCTATGATGTTTATTAAAATGGCTTTTAACGTACCAGCTTTATATCAGAATGTCACTGTTGCTCTGGGAAATTATGGCACTTTCATATTATAATACATATTGATTATTAACCAAATCTAAGTATTTTAATTGATGCTATTTCAAATTATAATTGCTACATGAATCTATTCATAGAATTTAAATTGTTTTTAAATCTAAAATTGATCATTATTATATTCCCTCACTATTCAGGATAGTTGTCAAACACCTGTAAATTTTTATATGCAAATAAGTCACTGAATGAGTATTATAAGGACAATTATAGCAATAAGATAAATTACTTGAAGAAAATTTCAAAGGAGGTTTGCTTGCCATAGGGAATCAAAACCGTATAATTCTGCACTCACACAGATACACGCACACACACACAAATGAGCTGGAATAACTAACCAAGTGATTTAGAAAAAAATTATCTAGTGCCTATTGGCATGGGTGATACTATTACAAAAAGACATAAGAAGTGATGCTCAGAGGATCTGATCTACTTCATATTTATATAGTCTATTTGAAAGAGGGAAATTTTTAGACAAAGTCTTATAATTGACTGTCAGAAGGACACATCTAGTTCTGTTCTCATGGGCTCATCTTTAATGCTCTCTTGAGCTTTGGGTGTAATTTACCAGTCCCTAAATATGTATAATTTACTGGTCCCCAAATCTTGGTCACTTTCCATTATCTCATTTTTTCACTCTGCACTCAGGTACAATTGCATTAGTGAAAAAGTCCAGAGCCATGGTTATTGAAACTTTTCTAATAAGGGTATAACACCTAATTTTAACCAACCAATTGATGAATTTTAGCAAATTGCTGTTTCAGAGAACATTTTTATACTACGTCTGTTTTAGACTTTGAGAATTTTCCTTAGCTTACCAACCCTTTCCAGTCTCCTCATTCTCAAAAAAGATGAAGACCATTTGGCCTGAGCTTCCTGAATATCCCAAATTAGTTCTCCTCCCTCTGTCTCTCTTGTTCCTCTTTCATATGGGTCCAGAGAGGGAGGCCATATTTTCACACCCAGCCTTTTTATTCACACAGGCAGTTGTCTGTTTACTTCCCACTAAACTATGAGCCAAGCCCCCTAGTGGGGATGATAATAAGGATTCTAAAACCTGATCCCCAAAACTCAAGAATTTCACTTTCTATTGAGGGAAACCTTCAAAAACAATCATTTTAGTATTGTGTAACAAGTCTTTAAAAAGGTATAGCTATTTAATAAAATGCAGAAATGTAAGAAGAAAATAAAATTAATTTTGTCAGATTATAGAGGGAATCAGTCCAAAGAATTTTTTTTGAATGACTCCACCTTTGACTTTGAAAAGTGTACAGAACTGGGACAGAAGAAATGAATAGAGGTGGCAAGGAGAGGTGATTTTAATTCATTTCAGGCCAAGGAAGTAGGAAGAATCATAGAAACAGCTCACTCAGAAAGTAAAGCCAATTGGGTGGGGTCTGGGATAGATGAGAAGGTGGTGGGAAATGAAGCCAGAGAAACTTCAGTCCATACCGGGGTGAAAACTGTGTACCTTGCCAAGGAGCCTGTTCCTCATGATACAGGCAAAAGAAGTCATTAAATGTGTTCTGAGTTTCAGAAAAGAAACAGAGTGACATTGTAGACAATGAACTAGAGGGAGAACAACTAGAAACCCCATTTAAAAGGGTTCCCACAGCATTTACTTATTCAACAAGGAAGCATTTACTGAGCACTTGTTAGGAACTAGAGATGAAGTCAGAAAAACAGAGAAAATAATGGCGATACAGAAACAAAAATAAAATCTTAACCTCAAGAAGCTCACTATCTTGTAAATGTGGAAGTAAGATGAGGAAGAGACAGTTAAATAAGCAATGCAGGTCAAATATTATGTAACATGTGCTTTAATACAATGTTAATTAAAACAAGAAATGTAAGGGCAAAATAAAAAATATAAGCACAAATGTAAAATAGATTTGGAAAGAATGAATATTCAGTTTGAGACTTACTGAAAATTGATTGCCCATGGAATATCTACATAGACCTTGCTAGCAGGATTTGAAATACAAGTCTGAAGTTTGAGTTAGGTATCTGGCCTAGAGATAGAGATTAAACTGCCTTTGAATGCAGAAGTGAGCACTGAAGACGTGGCTGTGGATGAGCTCACCTTAAATAGTAGATAATGCTACAAGTGAATAAAGAATGCAATCATTAGAATCTATTTAAAGCGTAAAATATATTACAGTATTTGTTGAAAATAGGCACTGCCCTTTCCTACTAGATATATCTCTATTAAATGTACCCCTATCAGATCTGTCCCGGAGGGAAAATATAGTTCCTGCCTCATTAAAGTAAAGCTTGGCCTCGTGATTTTTTCTGGCCAATGAAATGTGAGTGAAAGAAAATTAACCACTTCTGCGCAAAACTTTAACACCCATAACCTGGTTCTTCCTTCTTTCTTCTTACTGTGCCTCGACACCATCACTGAGTCCCAGAGTGAAGACCCAAATGTGATTCATGACGGATATATAACATGAGCTGAAAATAAACTGAGATGCTGGGGGTTATTACAATAAAATAATTCTGCCTGAGCCAAATAATACAGGATGGATGGAAAGAAGAGAAGTAGAATAGACCAAATGGCAGCGATGCTGTAGGAAATAAGATGTTTCCTACATCCAGGATGTGGAACAGATAGAACTGTGAAATATTTGATGTGTGGAGTTATAAGTGAATCCAAAAGGACCTTGAGATTTTTTAGCTTGAAAGTCTATGGAAAGGTGACAGATATTGGTTGTGGGGCAGAAACTCCCATGACTGCTTTTATTTCAGAAATGGCATCCAAATTCACTTTCGAACTGGAGGAAGAACAAAGTTGAGAATTTAGATGTTAAAATTTGACATATTTTGTTTGAGATGCCTCTGGTATATTTAGGTGGAGATGCCCTTGGCAATGGAATATATGAGCCTGGAAATTCTGGATAAGGGTCTGAGCTAAGTGAGGCAGCCCTGGGAGACTGTGTCCAATAAAAAGAAGATTGAGGATGAACTTGTGGAGGAAACTAATTTTTAAGAGAAAAATAAATGAAGAAGAGAGTAAAATAAACTTGGTAGAAGTAGAAAGACAGGAATAAAATGTAGAAAAAATGAAGTGTTATGTACAAAAGAAAAAAATATTTTAAGAACTGGAGTCAAGGGTGTAGACTGTTGCAGAGAAGTAAATAAAGTGAAAACTTTGGAGAATTTTGGTGTTTACAGTGAAGAGGTACATTGGAGTAGCACATTACAAGGAAAAAGTTCTACAGTCTGTGTCTGAGGTGATAACCTCATATCATTAAAATCATCCTAAGACATCACTCAAACTGCCTTTACATATTTAGTATTTGGGCTCTGGAAACTCAAAAACCAAGAATTAAATTGTTATTTTCTCTTTGAATTGAGGCTGCAGTGTCTTTTCCTCTAAGTTAGAAGAGCTTCAAAGGGGGTTTACAGTATAGAAATGAAGAATTTTCTCTCTTTTTTTTTTTTTTTTGACCTAGAAGGTACAATTAAATTTCAAAATGTTAGGTTCACCTTTGCAAGAACTCCATTGCAAGTCTATGATTTTTGAGAGATAGATTTCAATAGTGTGATGAGCGTAGAAACCTGACAGTAATGAGAGAAAGTGATAGTTAAAGAAGTGAGAACTGAAAGAAATCTCCAGGGTAAAAGTATGGTGGGGCGAGGTGGAGAAAGAAAGCAGAGAACCATGGACAGTGCATTAAGCTTATTCACTCTGTAGAAACCGATCAAGGACAATGACACTCACAAGGAATCAGGAGTTATGAAAAGTTGGCAAAATCGGACAGTTTAGTCTTGAAGGCAGCGTATCATCAAATAGGGAAACCTAGTGTCACGATGACTCTAACCCAGCACCTGGTATGACATCCAGCTACGGCAGATAGACCCGTGCAATAAATATTCATGGGTGAGTGAGAGCGGGCCATGATTGACATTGTGGAGTGCAGTGAACAGGAAGGCATTTTGAGAATTCACTGTTCAACCAGAGAATCCTGATTGCTGCCCCAGTTGAAAGCATGATCAAACAATGGGAGAAGAAGAGCGGTCCTGGAGAAAATATGTGCCAGAACCTTGATTCTGAACAGAGGGCAGGTGAGGATCACAGCCAGAAAAGACAGCAAGATTGTATCACCAGAGCAGAAATGTGCAAGTCAGTTCAGGGAAAGACTCAGAATAGGAGGAGATCTTAAAGATTCAAAAGGGAAAGTTCAGTTAAGAAGGAATTGAAGTCCTAAAATATAATTGTTCTTCCTGTGAATTGTGTATACCTGATCCTACAACATGCCTCCACCAGACAGTCAAGCGAGAATATTAGCTCACAATTTTTCCTTCTTTTTGTTATTTTGCATCTATTCTATAAAACGGGCTGTTCTCATGGTTTCTGGATTTCCACTATGCTAATGGCTTTCATTTCCACTGTTTAGCAAGTCAGTCTCTATGTTTCCGTAGAGAACCTTCTACCTCTTCTACCTGCTCAGTCCTACTAAATTGGAATTTCAACTACCCCAGGACCTCCTATCCTTTACCAACTCTTCTCCAAATCTCTTAGGCTCTACTTCTTCCTTCTCCCTTGAAAAATAACATTTCTTGAGTGTCTACTATGTGCCAGACCCTGGACTAAATTCCTTACATAAATAGCATTAGTTATTTCTTCTCCAAAAATTATGACATAAGAACTACTATTATGCTCCCTTTTTCAGTCAAAACATTTGATGGAACTTCCCCAAGAGTTTATAAAATGGCGAGTCTGTACCTGAACAAGGCAGTCAGAACTTCCAAGGTTGTATTTGTGCTCCTTAGGCAGAATATCTTTTCCAAGTACTCCTTCCTTGCATGCCCTGAATCTCATGGTCAGTATTGGCACCACTGCTCTCACCAATGTTCTTAATTTCTTTTCCTTTAGTACAGTTACATGTACTAAGTCGATCCCTAATTCTGAGGCAACCTAGTTGCTTATGTTCATCGTGCCTATTTCCAGACTGCTGAGTGCTGTTGGAGAAAATTAAATAGCTGTGCTGTGTGCTTTCATTACATTGTCATGATGTCCAGCCTCAGCTGGGCCTTCACAAACACTGGCAATCCCTTTGCTCCTCTCTCGACAGCTATTTCCCATTTCCCACAGCATCTGTTCCAAATCTGTATAGTTTTCCTCAAGTCTACTTTAATTAAAAACATTCTTAACATAGCTTACCAGGCTCTCCAAAATTTGGCTGCTTCCCACCTCTCTGGTCTCCCCCGAGGGCTGTGCTCCCTCTTGCTTCTTTAGGCTCTAGCCACACTGATATTTTTAATTCTCTTCTCTTGTCCCCTTTGGATATTTCATGCACTGTGCTTGGGAAGCGTTTCTTGTCTTTGACTTACTACTCATCCTTCAATGTTACATCATCTGAGGAGCTTTCCCTGAACTCCCAGACTAGTTTAGATCCCATCATAACATTTTTAATACTCTACACATTTTTAATGGTTTGTCTGAAGCCAGCCTTTCTCTTTAGGTGGCTAATTATGTGCAGATAGTGACAATATTGTCTCATTCAACTAATATGTCCCCAGCATGTGGCACAATGCTTGATCCTTGGGAGGGTATTAATACCTATTTGCATACTTAACTGGAATCATAACTTTGGCATTAAAAATCACATTAATATTATTCATTCTCATTCATGGACTGGAGAGACCTGGGATATCTCATTTACGCATAAAGACTGTCAAGAAATAAAAGGTACATAAAGTGTGAAGTTTTTCATGTTGACAATGAGTTGCAGAAGAAGAGCTTCCCAGACTAGACATAGATCTGAGAAGGTATAGAGCAGATGGGTTCCATGGAAATATGGCTCTCATGGTCTTGACCCAAAAGAAATTAAGATGTTTTGTAGAATGGTCCCCGTAAGATGGTGTCCTTTCTTCAAAGACAGACCAAGAACTAGGAAATCAAATTTCTATGTGCCACGCATATGCGCCAGCCCCTTGGAGTGATGATGTTGATAATTCAATAATTCAAATGTTGTATGTTCTAGAAACAACCTGAATGATTAAGCTATTAAAGACTGCAAACTGGGACATGTTTATTCTTATTGCATTCTCTATATTTATTTCCTTTGACATTTTTTCTTATTTGCCATCTCTATCAGGGGATTGAGGGTTTTCCTCGTGCAACAAGCCTGATAACACAGTGTGCTTGGAGCCAAAAATCGTTAAGCTTGGGAAAGAGGAAGGGGAGTGAAAAACAAGGTGAACAAAGGTAAACAGGTGAGGAAGCAATTGTCATGGGCGTGGCAGGTCCATTATCGGTTCAGGCCAACTTCAGAGAGATCTGATTCATTCATTCACTCATTTGTTCATTCAAAATGGGAGAACAGGGAAAAGATACAGCTTTTAAGGTACTGAGGGGAAAAGATGGGAATGACAGTGTCATTTGAAGAATTTCATCTCATAATAAAGCAGGAAAAGTATTTCCCTGATGACTAGTGATGCTGAGCATTTTTTCATATGCCTGTTGCTTTGCCTAATTTTAAATCTAATTATTTGTTTTCTTGCTATTGAGTTATTTTGAGTTCATCCCATAAGAAGGCAAGAAAAGTCCAGAAAACATGACTGTTGGGGAACATCTCCTCACCTTTTCCTAGGATGCTTTCCATAAGATGATAGAGTATCAGTAAAACCACCCTAGTATACCCCTAGATCTAGCCACCAAGAAATATGATCAATGCTCAGTAGTATGCATGAAAACATTCCAGTCCATAATTCAAACAAAGTGAAAGAAGTATTCTCAAATCTTCCTTGTTCACAGGGAAAGTTTATTGATCTAGTGACTACTGATATTACATGTGTTCCTGGAGATAGTTAAAAACCCAAGCACACAACTTAACCCTAGCTGACAGTATTTAGCAAAAATATTTGAGTATTTTCGCCTGGCTTAGATGTACTAGAATACATTATTCAAAATCATTATGGTTTTAATAGATAGAAACCAAACTCAAACTAACCTAAATGTGAAACTATTTGTTGTTTCGCAGAATTCAAAAAATGTGTGGGCTACATAGGGTTTCACAGAATTGCAAATTTAAAGGAAGACTGCTGAGTACCCAAGAATCAATCACTGGCATGGCTGGGTGCAGGAGCTTAAATGATGGCACCAGCCTCTGGTCCATCTCAACGTCTTCACTTAGCATTCCACAAACAGTGCTCCTGTACCTCTAGCATCACTTCTTCCTTATTGTCAGCAGTCCCAATGGAAAGAGCTATAACTGTTTTCAAGTTTTATAAAAGCACTAGACTCGATTTTCAATGGCCCAGATTGGACCTTATGTTGAATCTGGCCAGGATCGTGAAATGTGCTGAGTGGCTAAGTCCCAGACCACATCCCAACCCTTCCAGCTTAAGGTGGGTCAGTCTTATCCACATGGAGTAGACTGAGAATATGAGGAGAGGGGTAGTTTCTTATGAAAAAATGGTACACTTTTATGAAAGAAGAGGAGGAGGATTCAGAATAGGCAAAAAAATAAAATTGATAGATGTCTACAATAAAGGTGTTTGTTCTAAGGAAAGGGATTTGGGATACTGCCTGAGGAGAGATGAAAGAAGCCATGATGCTTCTCTGTATTACTTAGGATGTTTTTGTTGTCTTGTTGTGGTTGTTATGAGATTCAGAAACCCATTCTGAATTAACTTGAAAATAAAATCCAGTGGTTTATATAACCCAACCATAAGGAAGGGTAGGGCTGGCCTCGGAAACTGCATCGAGGGCTAAAAACAATTATCAGGACTTTCTGCTCATTCTCATATTTTCCTTGTTAGTTTTAGTTTCTTCTCTCAATAGATGAACTTTCTTCAGCTACTGGTAAACATGGCTCTCTGGACTCATATCCCCAAGCTTCATCAAAAAGGAAAGGACATTTTATTGTCATTTCCAATTTGAAAAATCAAGAGAAGAAACTCAAATTAGACCAGCTTGAATCATTTATCTCTTGATTAAGAAAGTAGGGTCTATTCCCAGAAGCATAGTGGTTTGCTGGACAAAGATGATATTCACAGCAGTAGTTCTCAACTTCTTGTGCTGCAGAACCCTTTGGCAGTTGGGAAAATCAAAAATCCCGTTGAAGAATAATGGATTTAAATTATTAAAATACAACATATAGGATTGCAAAGGAAAACTATGATATTTAAATATAGTTATCAAAATGTTTTAAAAATAAGTTATGATACAGTAACATGTGTGCTTCATTACAGATGCATTAAATAATAAGATATGGTAACTGCCCAATCACACTTTATGTAATTTTGAAGTAGGAATGAGCATAAATGATACCTGCCACATGTGTAATGTCATATGAAAATATCTGCGATTTATTTTGGTACCATCACAGATACAGCTAACATTACTGTGACTTGTATGCATTCAAATTTGAATAAAACTATATATTTACACTTGAAGATAGTGAAAACAATGTTATAAGTTTCCCACCCAAGTCCTCAGTCCCTCTGAATTCTGCTCATGGATCATTTTCAGGGTATGTGGGACTCCCGGTTAGGAGCTGCTGAATTAGAGGTTCAGTGAGGTCAGAATTTGGGAGAACCCTAAGAAAAGATGGATTTCATGAGTTAATACATCAGGATGTCCATATTCACCTAGATAATTGTACACTAGGGTCAAAAACGAGATTTGTTTTCATAAGAAATGCAGTTTCACTAATATTACAGTAACTGCAGCTTTGGAGATGATTGTGTTGTGGGGTCGTCTTTCATCCAGCTATTACAATTAAGTCTTAACCTGAAGAAGGAGATAATTTGTGATGTCACTCTGATGAGAAGAGGTTGTTTCTCAGACTTAAACCTTGGTTTAAGTTGAAAAGTCCTAAGTGGGTAGCAAAGTTAATGTTTAGCACTAAGCCTTAAATTGCAGGGCTGAAAGTGTCAAGAAGAACAGTTCTACTCTGGTGGAAGATAAGATGTTCTTTCAAGGGGAACCAAGAGTGGTGAAAGACAGGCCAGGGACATACCGACACTCGTCCTTTGGAGTTAGAGTCTAGAACGGGACAGACCCTGGCAAGAGCTAACTATGACATAGTCAAAAATTTCTACTTCAAAACACTGATGATTTTTTTTTAGTTTTCCTTATTTTTTTCTTTCATACTATTTTAAAACTCCAGCCTTTTCCAACTGTGCTAAGAAGAACCAGTCTATGTTTGGGTTAGAAGTTTCGAAGAACAATGAGGAATGTAACACTGGGAATTGGCCCTGGTAGCCACAGTAATTTAAGTGACGAAAATGGACGAAGAAATAGATTAAGGCTACTTAAGTAGCTACTCCTTGCTACTTGGTGATCTCTTTTCAGTGTTAAACCTTGAAGCTTCTGAGTGGATTTCACTAAGAAAGCACTTAGCAAAGCGTTAGTCAGATTATTGTGAACTCAGGTGAGAGCAGAGCCAAAAAATCAAATCCAACAAAAACTGAGTAACTAGTATGAGTCAGGCATTATGGAATGCACTTTACAGAGAGTAATTTATTTCATCCTCCCCCAAACATGTGAAATAGCTACCATTATTTACATTTTACAAGGAAGAAACTGCAACTCAGAGAAGGTGAGTAAGTTATTGAAAATCACACAGCTGGTAGGCAACAGAATGAGTGTGAGATGCCGGGATGCCTGACTACAAATCTAGTACTCTTCTTTGCTACCACAGATACTTGCCAAAAAAACACACTTGCTCACCCAATTATTTCTTGTACCCATTGGCCAGCTTCCCGGACTCTGGGCAATTTGCTAATAGAATAAAAAAAGTGGCTAATGTGGAAAACTTTGAAACGGACCTTACATGACCCCAAGGAACATTTGCTTATCCCGGTGTTCACAAAGACGAGAGTAGAAATGATTCCAAAATAGAACAAAAGCTTAGAAGTTTTACGTGTCCTTCCTTGAGTGGTATTCATATTTTTTTAAGTGATGATTCTAATCATTGGATTATGGTGAGATCAGAAAAGAATTATCTAGTATATCTCTAATGTGACACTGGGAACCATAATAGAAAGCATATGTAAAAGTATCAATTCTCACAAAACAAATATTTGTTGATGGGGAGTGAGCGGGGAGAGAGAATTTAAGGTTGTGGAGCATCAGACTGATAGAATTGTTCCATAGAAATGAACATAACGATACATCATGATCAGTTATGACATATTGGCACCACTCTCAAATTAATCCAGACATTTAGACCTTCAAAGCGGGTCACTATTTTTTGGACTATAGCAGCAATTAATAAATCAATCTTATCACACAGTGATTGATTAGCACTTTTCACAAAATGTATAGCAAATGGCTATGCTAATCAAGGGAAGTAAAACTATTCATAGATCTTCTCTTAATTTGAATTTTCTTCAATTATAAACAGATTTCCCCTCTTGACCATATCTAAATGCATTTAATATTCTACAGAGAGAAAAATGTTTAAGACTGACAAAATATCCACAGTCTGTAACCTCTATTGGAAAAGGCTTTGATTACAGTAAAATTACACAAAAATGTGTCATTAAAAGACATTGGATAGACATAAAATCTAACCTTTTGAGCTGAAGAATACTTAATATTCTCTTCATGATCATGCAAGGGGAAATTCTTTGCTATGGAATAGCTATTTTCCTGTTAAGCAGGCTATTTCATCAATGATTTATTCCTGAGATGTAATAGGTCGTTTAAAATGGTGGTTTAAAAGTTGGGCCTTTTGTTTAATTTTCTCACAGGCGGTTGGTAATTATCATGGTCCTGCAGTTTCTCTGGAATGCCGTGGAGGGTCAAATGCCAATGGAACCCTGCTTTATAGGGTAATTAAGACAGTCGACATGGTTATTAAATACATCATGCTAAACTAAACTGGAATGCTGTGAAATAAAATCCAAAATCATAAATAAAACTTGGGTATTCCAGCAAAGGGGAATGTGTGAAAAGGAGGAGCTTTATACTCTCAGAATTACAATAAATAGCTCCTGCCCACTCAGACTTACTAAAATCTGGCTACTGAAAGCCTCTGGATTTGTCTGTTAGAGAGCGAGACTGAAAAAAATGCAGCACATTCTCCACGTATACCTCAAGTTCTAGTTCCTACTATTTCATATTATGTAAAACAATATGATACTATTTTTGGTGAATCATTTCTTCCGGATTCCTAATTGCGAGATCAAATGCTGAGAATCTGTCATAAAGTTCTCCAATGTAAGTTTGATATGACTAGCAAAGGAATATTAGATTCATTTAAAAAAAGAAAAAAACACTATCAAGAATTTTTCCCTTTCCAGGGTCCTTCCAATGACTGCTCATCTCTGTGATTCATGCTACCTTTCAGAATTCATCTGTAACATGCATAAGACCAGGAAAAGCCTACTTCAAAGAAACCAGGAACAGGCTATGTGAAGATTTGTTGACGTTGATAATTCTAAACAGTGGTGATAGGTAAATATTGTCATCAGTAGAGATATAAGCCTTCCAAATATGTATCTGTCTTGTGGTCATAAGCTTTCAAACTCAAGAGTTGAAGCCTTCGATAATTTAATTTCTTCCCAGAAAATGTGATGAGTATACAAAAATGCTGACAAAAGGGCTGGACAAAATGAGAACAGAATAAAATACAATCTTTCCAACCTATTCTATGCTGCCTACAAGATATTTTAAATTATTCTTCCCTTGCGTATTGCCTGGAAGTTTTTGCTATATGCATGTTTACAGGCAAATTCATTGGTTTACTAGGCAAAGGAAAAGAACTAGTTTTAAATAGGGGAAATAAATATTTCCAATTTTAGCTGTAAAACTGGAAGCCAGAATGTATAGTTGACAGGCACGGAGCCAGCTGACTTCAGATCACTAGCCTTTCCTTAAAATCAGTCTTCCTATTTCCACATGGAACACATTTTAAGCTAACAATGTGTAGTTTGGCAAAGGAATTGTTTTTCTTTGGCATGAAACGGTTGTCTCGTTTTTAAAAAATGTATACTCTGCCTACTTCTATATACAATGCGTGTCGACATTCTTTTGAACTTTAAAAACTGTCGTTACATCAAGAAATTTTTAGATAATTACTTTTTACAATTTTTGTCTAAACAGGAAAATACATATTTAACATATTCATATGCTTGTGCTTATGCCTGGGATCATTCTGAATATTGCTTAAATATACCTTGTAAAGCATACTGAATGGTGACTCAACTATATCACATACAGACCCCTCAGAGAAGTCATTCAAATTTCCTTTGATGAGTATTTTCACAGAGTTTATGGACAATATACAATCTGAAAATGAATCCAGCCGTTTCCTTCTCTTCACTCTGTCAGAGTCTTAAAATTGAGCCATTCTATCCACAATGTATTTATAGCACTGAAAACAGTAGAGTGGAATGCTACCCATTCAAACATTTGCAGTCTATTTCCCCATTTCTGGCTACCACTGCAGAAAACTCAGGAAAGCAGAAATGCAAATTTTCAGACATTGGTTTCACATGAAATGGGACAGACTGCTACACCAGCTACTGTTGTGAGACCAGATAGGGCCACTGCTGCCTACATATAAAGAAGGCCATTAAGGAGAAGTTGTTTATTTCTGCTTCTGCAGAAATCATAAACACCAACCCTGAGCCTGACAGCCCAAGCTGTGCTGCAGTAAATTCTAGTACTTTGCTGGCCATTCTAAGCTGCTCAGTAAAAGTTACTGTAGCTAAATCCCATATACATTTCATGAAATAATCCTTCTCAGAAGATGCTATCATATTCATGCACAGCAGGGTGTGCAAATGCCTATAAATCACATGTAGAATCTGAAATATCTATTTAAAAAAAAAAAAAATCTGTGCAAATCTAACCATGACCCCTTGCCAGACAATAGGCCTTCACATGCTTTGCAGCTTAGCAGACACCCAGGAATTTTGTTTGGAAGTGATAGCTACTGTCTATGTAATATTTAGGACCTATTTATGAAGCATCTGGCAGAAAATAAAAGGGTTTTTTTCACTAACATATGCTAAAGAAGGATGTGGTCATGTGCCGACTCCTCCCCTTCTGATTTTTTGCAAATAGCACAACATAAGGGATGGTTGTTTCTGGCTGCCCTGCTGCCTGTCATGGCTGTCAGGCGAAATCCCATGAATTATTGCTCTTCCAGATGTAAGAGATTTTCAGGCTGCCTTAAACTGCCTGTGGTTTGTGGTACTGGAGAGGAGAGAAACGAGATTAAACTTCATCTCATCAGTGCAATCTGAAAAGATCACACAGAGGACTAATAATCAGGGCTTTTTCATTCCAGAGCCAGACTTGAGAGCTGTGTGTTTTTGTTTCAAGGTGATGTCACATTAAGCTTGTTGGAAGACAGTGATTAAGGTCAAACAATATTTGAGGAAGATCAAAAATAAAAAAAAAAAGTGTTCAACCCTCTTCTGATGCTTTCCTTATTGCATTTGCTTTAAAGGGGAAGGTGATCGTTTTCACTGATGGCAAAGAACGGGAAGTAGATTTAATCCTGCAATTCTAAGTTGTCAGCGTTTCTTAATACAAGGTTAATGTGAGAAAAATTAGAAATGTTCTCATAAAATTATAGCTCTACTGTTCATTGTAATTTAGAGGATGCATTCATCACCATCAAAAGAAAATCCAGTGTCACTTTTTGTTATCTTTAAAGGTCAGTTTTGAAGTCTTGATTTTTTGCGTGTGTGATTCTATGAGCATGTCATATAGAGTTTGAAAATATTCATTAAAAAATAATCAGTGGTTGATAGTAATGCTTTATGATATTTAGAGTTTTTTAAAAGACATTTTAGTTCGACTTTCGTTTCCAAAAAAAAAATACACTCCTATCTATAACCCCCTATAAGCGGTAAATATTGGCAGATTCAATAACCCCCGTTACCAACATTTAACTAAAGGTTTTCATAACTGTTTCCAGAATGACTCAGAAAATAAATCACACCCTCTCCCATTATGTACAGTTTGAGTCCTAAGGGAGAAAACTTATAACTCATTACATTTTGATTCCCTTTGATCAAATACCATATACAGCACCTGGATATTATAATTTTAAATAATAGTTGTGACACAAACTAGGATAATGCTTAAAAACCTAAGAATCTTAATATGGTTGCTATTAGTTCTTATCATTTATGGCATGGAGAAATGGTGAGTGGTTTTGTGGCATTTTGCTAGAGTTCCATTAGCAAAATATTAATTATAGATCAAGAAAACATGTTTTTTAAGAAACACCTGGAAATAATCGACAAATATATATGTCTTAGATCAGAACATAATTGCCCCAATTCAACCCGCATAACTTTTTTCTTTTTCCTTTTTTTTTTTTTTTTTTTTAAGATATAGCCTGTTTAAGTAATGGGGTAGGCTACCAGATGTGAAACCTCCCAGGCCAGCTTTTCTTTCCACTTCAGCTTAGGCACCTCACAAAGGTTCTCTAATGTGAGGGATCCCAGTGAAACAGTGATGAAAACCACAGGTACAAGTGGCTTACATGAAAGCATTTATTGCTTTTCATGCATTGCATTATAGCATAGTGGAAAAAAGTCTTTGGTTGAAAATGCATTAATTATTTGACACTGGTTTGCCTCAAAGTCATTTTTACTATGGGATGCAAGTGAAAGATCACAGCTGAAAAAAAGATCATCATACTTGAGGTAGGCTCACAGAGTCTTTTCTTATGTTCTGTGTGAAGTTGTCTTGAACTGAAACCTATGCTTCTTAAGGATTAAGGGATTGAAAAGCAAAGACTGAAGCTGCTGTAATTTAAACCCAGAGATTCCCTAGCACAAAGGTGCAAAATGGACTAAGCCAATCTGACTCTTTCCTTGTTTGGTAAAGAAATAATTTTGCTTTAGAAAGTTTTATACTATTAACATTCCAAAGGTGTTATCATCTTTAAAGCAAGTGGTCTTCTCTTGGCTTTAACATACATTGAGTGCCTGCAGACTCTGAATAAGTGGACATGGTTTTAAATTACAATTTACGAATCTCTAAACGATGCTTTATATATGAGAAATGTGAAGACATTTTTAAAGAAAAATGAATAATTATCTTCAGTGACTTGCACTTTCTTTGTTAAATTGGTATTTTATTATATTTAATATTTTTATGGAGTCTGAGGTTGTATATTTGCTTGTTTGTTTGGTTTTTAGAAAAATGCTGATATCCAAGTCAATGAATTATCCAAATCAATGAAATTAAAAAGAATCATTTGTTTTAGGTAGCAAAATTCATTTTTGAGCAAAGGAAAGCCACTTAATTGCAGGCATTTTTTTTTGCATGTGAATTAAGTCAAAATGAAAAATCAAAGAGATTTTTATTCATTAATTTGTTCACTGTTTCATTCAACAGTTATTTTTCAAGCACCTACTCTGTGTCATGAGTTAGGCACTTCAAATTCAAGGGTGCAAAAATAATACAAAACGTAATCTTGTCTCCATGTCTAGTGAGAAATACATACATTAACTTAATAGTAAATAAACAGCTATTTAAACTATTCTTGGTAGGCTGCCAAGAAAGGGGATGCATATAGAAGAATCAGGGAAATACAGAATTCACAGAAATATGATTTTTGCAGACACTTGTGATTCTATTGCTCTGACATGAGGACGCTGTGAATTACTCCAAGTAGAGTAACTGAAAGATTAATTTCTACAGTTTCTAAAAAAAAAAAAAATCTAACTGAAAAGATCTGGGAATGATGAAATTTTTATGGGTTGATGTCAGAATTCCAGGTTTCATATTTATTAATAGTTTCCCATGTTAAGTAGGAAAAATAGTATAAAAAGATAATATTACATATAAATATATAAGACCATTTCTAAGTGATTCTTAATAATTACATCTGATCTCCCTTTGAAAAGCCAAATGGAAAGAATGGATCATTGTAAAACATCTAAAAATGTAAAAACAAAGCTCCTTAGTGATAAAACCTGAAGTTTAGCTTTTGATCTTTCCTCACGTCAATATTCTAGTCCAATATTTCTCATATTTTAGCCTATATTTCTAACTTAATCTTCAAATACAAAGTATAGCATCATTTCCTCACCTCCAGTTAATTTGGTAATAGTTCATATCTTGATGTTTTCAGTCTTTTACCCTCTGGGTTTTACTTCTTTCTTCAGAGTGTTTTTGCTATTTAGCTAATATTTTGACATTCACATTTCATGTCTTCACTAAAGTATGACTGAGTAATCATTTGGTTAATTCGATCAATTTGGTCAAACTCAATAATATAAAGTATCCAGATCATCTATGTACATAGATCAAACTACTCTTGCCTTCTTTTCTTTCAAACTACTCAACACATTCCTCCCGAGTATTTTCAAGTTCCCAGCCACTTCCAGCCACGCTTGCCTTTGCTATTGAATTTGAATTCTTCACCTGTATTGGGTTCACCTTCACTCAACTTTCAAATCTGATTAGCACCACATAAAAATTTTCAAGAGTTCCTCCTCTAATGTTCAGTGGGATTAATGATTTTCAGATTTAAAGAGTGAACATTACATTTCGTTTTCCAAACATGAATGGGTAGATGGCTAAGGAAAAAATGTTGTGATAAGGTAGAATTTAGGGAGGACTGTTTGTTTCAGAGGTTATTTTTCCTAGCTAAAAAATAAAAAGGTTTTCCGGAACTTAACAAAATACAGAAAAATGTAAACAAGTAAATAAAAGTAGCCTGTAATCCAACCAAAAGAGATTAATCAATGGTGCTTACCACTTCATCCTTTTCATATGTCATACACACTTAGAAAAAAATTTTTTTCTTTTGTTAATTTTAAAATAAATTGATAACTGCATATTACAAAGTTCTTTCATAGTATGTAAATGAAAGCTGTAATTCAATTAAATTCAAGTCAATAACAGACTTATTCTTTCTCTGAGGAAGAAAAATAAAGATCCCCAACCACTTTGTCACCTTCCTTGAGAGTGATACTTCTCAAGTTAAACCTGATACTTTTCATTGTCAAAATTTTAAATTATTTGAATATTTCTATAGGAATTGCTCAACCTCTTCCCCTCCATAATTTCTGCATAACTGAAACATTTAATGGATTTTTTTTCCAACTTGAAGACGACGTCCCTTGACATGCAACAATACTTCATGTCATCATTACTTATTCATTCATCATAAATCAGTCGTGAGCATCTACTTGCGTTGTTAGGTTATATAGTTGAAAATCAAAACTGTAAGAAACATCAGTTATACCCACAAGAAGCTTACATGTCCTTTTAACTAATTGCAACGTTTATCTGAAACAGAAATTCATTCATTTAATGTTTTAGATAAGCAAAATTTAGATAAGAAAATAAAAAACTTGTCACAACTTTGTATCACATACTCCCAAATAAAATGCAGGGATTTTCACATCATTTAATATCTTAGAAAATCTGGTCCACACTTTTCTGTGAACATTAAATTGACTCTATCAGCATTAGACTGCATTCTATGCTATTACTACTATCCACAATTGTTACTACCTGTTATATTCAAGTTATTGCTTATCCTATAAAGTAATAAAATAAAAATGTTTTATGCATTGAATTTGATGACATAAGCCCAAGTATGAATCTTGAAAAGTATCCCAGGAATTCAAATTTGCATGTGATTATGGGGGGTAGGGTGGCTTTCATGCAGGTTTACGGATTTCTATCTATAGATATAACTTCGGTCAACACTGTCCATTTATAACCTTAAAATCCTATCTTGAAGGTTCGGACACCCTCTCCAGGAGCAGAAGTAATTCTATTTCTATACTCCATGTGCCTCTTGAGGCCAGACCTGCCAGTAATGCTTAATTGGGTTGGAAGATAGTGGAGAGTACCAGTTTATCATACAGGCAACGGACACAAAACTTTTTCATTTATCTGAGGTTGGACTGTGTCTGGGTTCAGAGATGAAAGGTCAGTTCTTTATCCACTAAGTCCCCTAGACATTCCAAAATCCCCAGTACATTACAAATTTGAACAGTTTAAGCTCTCTTAAATAAAGAATCTCTTCTCTGGGTAAAGTATACAGTGTATATAGATATAGTGGAGAAAAAACATGTGAAAGGTCATAGTCATGACCTTTTAACATCAATAGTTTTATTTATAGCCAGGCTCTTTGTCTATAGAGCTTAATATAAAAACAAGAAGAAAGACAAAGGTATCTAGTTAGCTTTATAATAGCTATCCAGTTATATAAAATTTGTCTTTTTGCTCTTGAGTTGAGTAAAAATTATAAATAATTCAATTGACAGTTAAGACTAACATTTCTTGGTCATTTTTAATTCAACATATTCCATTTTTCTCTTGATATGGCCTACAATAACCTACCAGATTTTAAAGGGATAATTTTATTTCTTTATATATTTGATTTATTTCTAAAAGACAAAATAATAGTATTTTATTTTGATTACTACCTACCTCCTTGTCACCTATTTGGTACCTCGCTGTATTTAAAATGGCATGTGAGAGAGTTATATCGTATAGCAGTCAAAATCTACTTTTGTGGATTTTCAGTAGTTTAGGAAATTTAGCAAACACACATGCGTATGCACTCATTTGCTGTTTCCAGAATAGGTCTCAAACACTCTTAAGATAATGCCAGAAGATACAGTGGAAGAAGCTCAAGGAGGTCAGAAAGATCACACGTGGGAGCAAAATGCGACACAAGGCAGAACGGGCCACGAAGGGCTGCGTGTGACAGGCGGAAGAGGATGACTCAACCTGAGTACCATGGCAGCCGCAGAGGGTTTTACGCAGAAGAGCGGCCCGGGCTTAGTTCCCGACTCTATCCTGTAGGACAACAGGAAGCTATTGAGGACTGTGCTCTCATCGTCTCCAGAGAAGACCACCCTCTCCTTCCAATTCCCCAGTTTGGGGAGCTAATCAGAGCCTAAAACATTGCTGTCTTCTCCCCTCAAGAGGCTGACTTGCCTCTCTGAGGACCCCTAGCCGAGAGGTGGCCTTTGACTGGGACAGTTCACTTGCATGAAACCGTTTGTACAGTTTCTTACAACCCTTTAATTTAATCACAATGGAAACAAACAGATATCATTTTCTTTTTAACTGGATCTCTTAGAGACAACATTTTTACTCAGATTAAAAAAAAAAATGACTAAAGTGATCAGAATTTTAACGGCTGTATCTACACATTGAATGGTCAGGTATGCCTTTCCGTGCTCCATTTTAAGCTGTGTATAATACTTGAGACTTTTGTCTTCTAATTCTGTATTTACAACCAGCCTTTCTGGTGCGGTACAGAAACCCTTTTGCGAATGATGGCCAGCATTTTAGAGACAAAAACTCCTGTATTTTCTAGTAAAAGCTTATCCGCTTAGTCATTAAATTAAAAAAAATTTAATTAGTCATTAAATTAGTCTTAGTCATTAAATTAAAAAAAAAACCTTCGGTAAACAGTGTTGAGTGTCTAATTGTGGGTAAAAGCTCAAAGTACTAAAATTGATAAGCTATTCAACATCTTATAGTCGGTAAAAGCCAAGGTTCAGGAGCTGGGCAGATCTGGTTCGAATCATTATTCAAAATTCGCTTGATTTGTAATTTTGACCAGTAGCTGAAAATCTCTAAGCCTCAGTTTCTTAAGATGAGAAGATCATGTAATGTGAGCTGTAATAATTGTGAGACTCTAATGGGTTCATTTATGTAAATTATAAGGCTCGTTTATGGCAAGCATTTACTTAATCTTTATTATTAGTATCATTGAATATCATCCTTACAGTGGAAAAATTTAAAAATCAAGGTTATTCACAATATTTAGGAATTTAAATGCTATAAAATATGTAGCCAACTATTTTCCTTTTTGTATTCTTTTTATATGGCTAATATTTGTCAGTAAATAATTTGAGAGAAAACTCTAAATACATACAGAACACCCATCTATGATAAAATATTACCAGTAAAATTCATTTACTTCAACTCTAACCTCCTTGTGGTCTCTGGAAAGGGACTATTTTAGCCTCCATTAGGAATGAAAAGGAAAAAAAAACTTCCCCACATTCTTGGCTATACAAGATTTGTGCCAGGTTACATTAGAGAATCACTCCGGTGTCACAACACAATCAGGAATGGTGCAGGTATCAAGCCTCCTCTTTCCTAGCACGTCATTGGAGACCAGAAAAACCAGCCCTAGAGAATTACTGTTTTTCTCTCTGCCCTGCTCTGGGTCATGCTCAGGATGAGAACTGATCCAGGTATATGTTGTATTTCAGAGTCACCAAGACTAAAACACCTCTGTCACCTGGATCCAATTTGCCCCAGTTTTTCCTCATCCCCACTGCTTTCCATTTTTATTAATCAATATGATTATTGAATTTCTACTATGTTCCAAACCCTGCAGTAGGCCCTCAGGCAAAGATGAACAGAATAAGCTATAATCCCTGCTGTGGACAAGCTTAGAGCCTAAATAAGGGAGAAAAACAAGATAAAATAAACGGATGCACTATCTTTGATGAACTGTTATCCCTTTACATACTAGAGAATCAGATGAAATCTAGTGCTTAAAAATTTAGACTTTATGCTGTAGAAGGTAGATGGTGTTTACTCTTGGTGACTGAAAGGAAGCTCGGAGAAAATATCTTGGGTGCTCTTAATGTTCTGTTTCTTGGTCTGGGTGTAGATTTCATAGCAGCAGTCCATCAGTGAAGAAATCATTTAGTTATGCACTTATACACTTTCCTCATGCATATTATACTTCAATTAAATTTCTTTAAAAGAAATAGATATTTTTCTTTGCACAAAGCAAATACTTTACAAGGAATAGACACGAGTATTTGTTAGTCTCAAAAAATATTTTTAAAATTGAATTAAAATTTAAGTTTCTAAAAAAATAATAACTAAGAAGTCTCAACACTTTTTCACAACCATGAAAACCATCCTTCTTTTTGTAAATGAATTGCTATGCTGAATCTTGCATCATGCTTCTATTTCTAATATTTCATTTTATTCAGAAACTATTCCCACATATTCAAGAGATATTATATTCCCCTAGTCATCCTAAAGAGCTCTTCCCACTAGAAATGCTAGCACACCAGTTTCTCTAAAATTTTCATTTAGTTCTCTTATTTTTTGCACTTACCAACAACTTACTTAATGATGTCTTGAGCAAGCAAGCAATTACATTCATTGTATCCTTCTGGTATTATATTTTGTTAACATCCTTCTTTTTTCATGAAAAAAATGCCATTTGTGATTATTATTTACTTTTTACTTAAATGTTCAAATTCTATTGCTGAATATAAAGTGTACCCAACTCATAGGAAAAAATATAGCACCGAGCAAAGCAGACACTTAAAATTGTTCTAAAATTAATTCCATAGATATCATGTAATTTCCCCAATAAATATTCTGCCAAATAACACAAAGCAAAGAGTGCTAAATTTACTCCTCTTGGAAGCATCTAAACCTGTCAAATATATAAGTCCTTGAGTTTTCCTTCAACTTCTTGACACAATACTCAACTCATATCATACTCTTCCTAAGCCTGCATTCTAGGCTCCCCTTCTCTACCCTTGACAGCCAGTAGAATCCTCTAACATGCACTGAAATCTTGAGAGCACTCATTTTTTCTAGGATGCAACACTAGAACTCTCTCTATTCTTCCTCTACACATTTTCTCTCTCAATGTAAACAGGCACTGCCTTGGTTTTAATGCCACCACGCTTAGTTTCACCTTCTAAACCTAAATGACAACCAGAGATCTCCATCTACAGGCTCCAACCACTTCAAACTCAACATGTCCAAAACTCAACTGTTTTCTCCCAAAATCTGCCTCTCCCCATCTCTAGCTCACCTCACTCTGCCCCCACCAACCCCCTGGGTTTTCTTATGTTGGTTAATAATAGTATCTTTCCTGAAAATGTTTTCGATATCTTCCTCACTATGCCTTTGTTGTATAATTCTCTTCTCACTGTTATTTCTTACCTCATTCTTGGCACGTTCTAACCCTGTCCACTGCAGTCAGAGTGATCTAAAATTATGAATATATATTATGATGTGCTTAAGACTATTCACTTATTCAACCATTCACTCATTCATGCATTCATTTACTTTTTCATTCAACAAACATTGGTCGAGTGACTTTCCCATGTTAGTTTGGGATATTCAGAGATAAACAAGACATAGACCTTTCTCTAACGAAACAGTGTCTCAAGGAGAAAGACATACAGGAATGGATTTCTAACACATATATTCTGTTGCAGAGAGTTCAAATGTCTTTGTATGTCATAAATGTTCTTCATAATCTGGCCTCTGCAAACCTCTCCTGCCTCATTTATTTCATTTCCCTCCTGTATGTCCTTCACTCTAGGTATCCAGAATTGCATGTGGATCTCCAATGAGCCTTGCCCTTCTGCCTCTGTGCTTTTAGTCCCTCTGCCTGAAATGTCCTTCTCGACCTTGTCAGTTCAGCAAGCTGAGTTTGGAACTCATTTCTGGCCACTACAGACAGTTGGCATCTGTCCTCAATACTCAATAATATCACATGAAAATCTAACATTTATCACTCTATTTACTAATTATCGATTTTCACTTTTGCCTTTCCTTCTAGATAGTGAGGTACACGGGAGCAGTGATTGCATCCCCTGTGCCCTCATGACTGAATGAACAATAATCATATACTTTGGAATTAGAAAATGAATAAGCGTTCAGCCCAGGGAGTCAGACATAGTTATGAACCCAAGCTCTGCCATATAATAACTATGTAACCTTGAGAAGTTTCTTATCTTCTCTGAGCCTCACTTTCATTAAAATGAATGACAATATTTACTTTGAAGTGTTCTCTGAGGACTCAGTAAAACAACGCAAATAAAGTGTTCAGTATGGCACCTGGCCCATCGTAAGTACTCGATAATTTTTAGCTGGTAGTATTATCAGTCTATTTGGAAAGTAGTGGTGGCATTATTGTTCCCTTTACCTTTTACAGTTGTACTCAGGTGATAAAAAGCAAAGGATGGGAGGCAAAAGGAAGTAGCATTTTTAAAAGAATTTACTGAGTATCTATCACACTCTGGATTTGTCATCTCATTGATCTTCTCAGCAACTTGGGTTGAATAAAGATGATTATTGCCAATTTACAAGTTATGAAACTGAGTCTCAAAGAATATAAGTGACTCATTCATGAATACAGAGCTCCAGCTGTAAAACCCATTGTATCAGTCAGCTAGGACTGCCATAAGAAAATATCATAGACTACGTGGCTTAAACAACAGAAATTTGTTTCTCACAATTCAGGAGGATGGGAAGTCCAAGATCAAGGTGCAGGTTGATCTTGTTCCTGATAAGGGCTCTTTCTTCCTGGGTTACAGATGGCCGCCTTCTCATTGTGTCTTCACATGGTAGAGAGAGACAGAGAGATCTCTCTTTTCCTCTTATTACTAGGCCACCAATACCATAGGATTAGGGCCCCCCCATGACTTCATTTAACCTTAATTACCTCCTAACAGCTCTGTCTCCAAATACAGTCACTTTGGAGGTAGGGCTTCAACATATGAATTTGGGGGAAAACAATCCAGCCCATAGCATACCTGTTCTTTTCACCGAATCTCACTGTCACAAATAAGGGATGAATCAACATGAAGAGTTCACTGCTGTAATCTCTAACAGCAGAAACTGTGGATCCAATTTATCCAAAAACCTTGAGGCTTTCAGCCACTCTCCCTTTATTCCATATCCTATTATTGCAGTTTCTTTGTCATCCAAATTTTTATATAATAACTGTTGGTAAAACAAACAGTGGTTCTATGCTATGTGCTATCCATCCAAAAGATACATTCCTAAGCGACAAATAATTTAAAGCAGGAGACACTCTGGGTCATAAGTTTGAAAATATCCAGCTCTTCAAGATGCCCAATTGAGGGTAAAGTTGGGGCCCCGGGGAGGGGCTGCAGGAATTAGAGTAATGGGCTCGAGTATCTCTGAGGGGGATTATACAGGGAAAAGTGGTGAATGTGAATCACCCTGGAACCTGGGGAGCTGGTGCTGACAGAAAGGAGAAGGTTAGAGGAATGGTTGAGTCAAAAGGAGCCCCCTGAATGCACCAGGAAGTGTAAATCCTGTAGCTGTGATGAAGAAGCAAGGGAGGCCTACGCACGCTGCTCTTCCTCCCCAACCCCACTGCGACCTAAGCTCCTTGGACTGCAGCTCTAGCAACCTCAGCAAGGAGGCTTCTAACCTGCAATCACACTAAAACATGCGAGGACTGAAAGTGGATGATCACCCTTTGATTCTGAGGAGAAAAAAAAAAACCAGATTGCCTAGGTAAGTACTCCTGGGGGAAAGGTGAAAGAAGAGAAGAGAATTTCTCTAGTCGTCAAGAAGCCCCAGCTGAATGGAGTACTGGCAGATCAAAAGGAGCCAAAAATATAGGTTGAGAGTAAAGTGGCAAATGTGTTTTTTGGGACAAGATTTATAGTTGCCTCATTAGTTCCTTCTCTTTGCAGTGCAAGAAGGAAAAGTGGCAGAATCTGAAGTCCAGCACCCTACATCCCTTTAGAAGGCCTCTCAATCACCCAAGATTCTTGTAAGAATAAGGGTTAAGAATGGAGGCACAATGTCATTGATTGTGGAGTGATCATATAAATTATGTAATATTCATAGAATGGAATATTACATATCAGTGAGAGTGGACACACTAAAACTATATGTAACAATATGGAATTTTAAAGTTCTCACAAATATTAATGATTTAGATAATAATAACCTCAGAATCATAATTCTGTAGTCTCACAAACATAATGTTGAGTGAAAAAAATAACAGTATGTAATAATATCATATAGCTCCATTTATATAAGTTAAGTTAAAAATCAGACAAGACTGATCTAGAGGGTTGAAAGTCAGGAGAGTGGGCACCTTTGGGGTGGGCTAGGAACTGGAAGAGGGGGATTTTTAGGTGCTGGTCAAGGTTTGGCCTCTTGATTTTTTTTTTTTTTTCGAGACAGGGGCTCACTCTGTCACAGGAACTAAAGTGCAGTAATGCCATCATAGCTCACTGCAACCTCAAACTTCTAGGCTCGAGCCATCCTTCTGCCTCAGCCTCCTGAGCAGTTGAAACTACAGGTTCATGCCACCACACCTGGCTAAGTTTTCTACTTTTTGTAGAAATAGGGTCTCTCTCTTGCACAGACTGGTCTCAAACTCCTGACTTCAAGTGATCCTCCCACCTTGGCCTCCCAAAGTACTAGGATCACAGGCGTGAGCCACTGTGCCCAGCCAGGTCTGGCCTTTTGATCTACATTCTGATTAGATGAGTGTGTTGGCTTAAAGACAATTCATTTTGTTTGGTATATCCTTATCATGTGTGCACCATTCTGTATATTTCTACAAAAATTTCAAACACTAAAAATCACCACTTCTGAATGTATGCTAAAAGAGTTGAAAGCTGAGACTTGAGCAGATATTTGTACATCCATGTTATTGCAGCATTACTTACAATAGCCAAAAGATGGAAACAGTCAAAATGTTTATGGAACTATGAATAGATTTTTTAAAATGTAGTGTATAGTTACAATAGAATATTATTGACCCTTAACAAAGAAAGAAATACTGATATATACTACCCTATGAATGAACCTTGAAGATATTATGCAAAGTGAAATAAGCCAGACACAAAAAGATAAATATTGTATGATTCCACTTACATGAAGTACCTAGAATAGTCAAATCCGGAAAGTAGAGTAGCAGTTACCATGGGCTGGGGGAGTGGAGAACAGGGAGTTGTCAGTCATGGAGTTTCAGGTTGGCATGATGAAAAAGTTCTGAAGATGGACAGTGGTGACAATTTCATAACAATGCACGTATAATTAATGCCACTGAATTGTACACCTAAAAATAGTTAAATTGGTAAATGTTATATATTTTATCATAATAAAAAATTTTAAAACAAAATAAGAGTAGGGGAATGTTTCTTTCTCTTCTCTCTCACTGGGACTTTACTCATCTGTACACAAGATCCCCCAGACAATCCTCTATAACACATACCTCCTCCCTCTGAGTTGCTTCCACTCAAGATGACCACAGTTTCCATCTTCAACATCCATCTTTAGGATTTTTTTCTGTCTTTGACAAACTTCTTTATTTCCAGGCACATGTCAAAATTTCCCTGGACTGGCTTTTTTTCTTTTTTTTAACCTTTAGGAGTAGAAGAGAGTATCTTTAGAAGAATTTACTTGTTTAATTTGATGAAGAAATTTGAATTTGTGACCTCCATACATGAACACCTTTAAATCATCATGTCATTCCCAAACCAATATTCTAAAATATACATCTATGAATGAAAACCTTGGTAATACATCACTAATTTATGCTCCTCTTAGTGGAACACAATCCACTGAGCAAAAATGTTAGCATTTATTTATACCTCATGCATTTGTAAACAGACCTGTGACTAAAATTAAATGGCCAGGTTCACAAAAAAATAATTTAGAAACAAAAGTTAGACCATTTTAAGTCATCTTATTTTCAAGCAATACCAAAATATCTATGCAACTCAGCTAACTATTCATTTATTTTGTCTACATAATATCAAAAAGTTTGACTTTTTCACTGAGTTTATTAACATTTTAACTGAATTTTCAGATGTTTTTCTTTCACATATTGGTGTCACTGTATATCTTTATTTTCCCTTTACATTGTGATTCCTATGTATAGTTTATTGTTGGGAGATAGCTGCAGAGCAGAACAGATATTAAAACTATATAGCATCTCATAAGATGTGAAGCTGAATATCTTTTTTTAGATTAGGTAGCCTTTTGATAACTTTGGGGAAAAACATGACTAGTACTCCTGTGTGTATGTGTGTGTGTGTGTGTGTGTGTGTGTGCATAAGCTTGTGTGCATTGACAACAAATCCTTTTATACAGAAAATAAGCAAAACTGTGTATCAACCATTGCAAGAAAACTCTAGGTTTTGTTTTGTTTTAAATCTATAGGTCTACAGGAGATCTTTATAGATAGATATAGATATGTTACAGATATAGATACAGATACAGATGTAGATGAGCCCAATTCATACATAACCTCAGAGGAGGTTATAGAATACTGATTAAGAAGGCTGAGATGTTTACTTTCTGCCCTGACATTTTCCTAGCTTGCCTCAGTTTTCTCGCCTATATCGCAGAGATAAAAAAGACACGTTCCATATGGAATCTTGAATAAGAAAGGACTTATCATAGTGGAATGCTCAATTAATGTCAGAGCTCACACAAAGAATCAGGAAATTTGTCTCTTTAATTCTTTTTATTTTACTTGCAATTACAGAGTTTTTTATTACAATAGATTTAGGGGGTACATATGATTTTTTTGTTACATTGACGAATTGTACGGAGTTAAGGCTGAGCTTTTAGTGTATAGGTCACCCAAATAATGCACATTGTACCCAATAGGTAATTTTTCACCCCTCAGCCCCCTCCCAGCCTCCCGCTTCTCCATCTCCATTGTCCCTAACGTCACTCCGTATGACCATGCATACCCAAAGCTTGGCTCCTGCTTGTAAGAACACATGGTGTTTGGTTTCCGTTCCTGAGTTACTTCACTTAAATTTATTAAAAAGGACAAAGAAAATATTTTATTTAATTCTGAAATGACTTTCTACATCACTGACTTTGGGTCATTGGCCCTAACCAAAATATCATGAAACTCTCATTTGAATTTAGCTAAGAAGCGACATTTTATAGGCAGATTGTGGCTTGTTCAATACAGAGCAAGGAGGAGAGAATAGTTGGAGCAGAACGAGGAGGGGAAGTACGGTTGTGGCGAGAGATGAGGTGGGCAGAGACCAGAGCCAACAATTTTGTTTTGCTCTCAATTTGGGTAATGAAACTAGGTCCTTGGGAAGGCATGGATCTGATAGCATTTACCAATATCACTATACTATACTACTATTCTGTCCTGTTTGAAATGATGAAACATAAATTTTCTGATTTATT
>CAUYSK010031983.1:0-19714 GCA_963575035.1 Avahi laniger
GACAACTAAAAATATATAGAAAAAATTAGCCGGGCATGGTGGCACGTGCCTGTAGTCCCAGCTACTTGGGAGGCTGAGGCAGGAGGATCGCTTGAGCCCTGGAGTTTGAGGTTGCTGTGAGCTAGGCTGACGCCACGGCACTCTAGCCAGGGCAACAGAGCCAGACTCTGTCTCAAAAAAAAAAAAAAAAAAAGTGAACATGTTAACACCTCTCCTGCAAAGCTATTTGAAGAATGTGAGGGCTCCACCCTCCCTCCTTCTGCAGAAGTCAAGGTCATTTTTTTGTCATCCAGACACAACTCCCAGAGTACTAGGGGATGTGCTTATTGTATTGAAAATTAATAAAGGGAAAGAATCAAACATGTATCATGCTTTCCCTGTACACATTATAACTGAATGTAACTGAGAAGTTGAGAGGATATTTCTCCTTACAAAAGAATTTTAGCTAATAAATGAAGAAGCAATTATGGAATTAGAACATCACCAGTTTGCAACCCCTAATGAATTACTGGATTTGAGCATTGAGCATCAATGGCTGCTCACATCCCCAAAGCAGAGAGCACTAGCAGTGTGTGCCACCTGATCGAAGAACACAGCACATTCATGAAACGGTCTCGCCAAAACATATTGAACCAGAATCTGGTCAAGCCTCCATCAGACCACCAATTTTCAAAAATGTCCAGGACAGAGGAACTAGTTATATGTCACCATGGAAACGTAATCAACAACATCCAGACTGTGGGAAATTCTATAGGTGAGAAACCTAGTTTCTTTAACACATAAATTTCAAAAAATAAGAGAGGTAAGTTATTGGCTGATTGGAATGCATGGACCATATTTGGATCTTAATTGAATTGAACCAACTGTAAAATAAATTTGAGGTGATCTGAGAAATATGAATGCTGACTGTATAAAAATAAATTGTTAAATTTTAGTTGCAATAATGGTGCTGTGGTTGTGTTTTTAAAGAGAAATATTTATTTATTTATTTTTAGATATATACTGAAATGTTTATAGATAAAATTACATGCTCTCTGGGGTTTTCTCCAGAATAATCTGGGAGAGCAGTAGAGGGAGGACATTGACATTGACATTGACCATCATTGAACATGGCCAACATGTGATCCATGTGGGTTCATAATATTATTCTCCAAACTTTGTATGTGTTTGAAATATTAAATAATTAAAAGTTGAAAAAACTCCCAAGCACTGGTTGGTAATGTAGATTTTATTGAAGATTTGGGAACAGGATGGGAAGCTGGGCTGTGAAAGTCGAATTTATTCAAATGTTCCCACCAGACATCCTATCACTCCAGTCTTCTCCTCCATCCCTTCTGCCTCCTTGCCATGTTATCCACCCCCTAACCCCTCTCGATGCCCCTCCCCAGCCCCCTCTGCAATCCAGTGTACTCCACTCCTCCCCTCAGCTTCTCTACCCCAGTCAGCAAACCATGAGTCTTCCGTGGAGCCCAACCTCAGCCCATTAGGGCTTCTCCAGCCTACCCTCTGGGGCTCTTTCTTGCCAGACAGTGAAACCCATCTAGGTTTCATGATCTAACTTTGAGCACAAGGATTGAGGGTGGATAGACTCTCAGAGAAATGCAGGTGGACTTAACAAGAGAAGTGTGAAACAACTCAGCTCTTTGTGGGTCTAGTCTCATGGCTGCAGAATCATTTGGGAGCTTTTAAAAAATAAATATTCCAGTGCACAGATGCACTGTCTGCCTCTCTCCCCCTCTCTCCTGACTGAGAATCTTTTAGGCAGAGCAGAGTTACCTGTATTGTCTCAAAGCCCCCACCCACCACCACCACCACCAGGTGATTCTAATTCAGGCATCATAACCTGAGTCCAGAATTTGGAAATCACTGGTGGAGTCCATACAATTTAACAATATGTATGGGGAGTGAGAGAAGAAGAGAAATGATCAATCATCTATTAGTCAGAAGCTACTAGGCACAGATCCAAATCAGGTCCCAGAAAATGAATTCACTGGATGATCAATTCCCCCTAAACTATGGAGTATTTACATGGGGTCTAGGAAGCACAGTGGTAACATTTTGCTGTAGTGCCCTTCTGCCCACCGGCCTGTATGGAGTGGGAACAGGAAGGAAGGGGATGTCCTGTCCCTGCCTTCTGCCTATCAGTCCTCAGTGTCCCATCCAAGGAGCACCACGGGATGTAGGAGGCTCCTGAAGGAGCAAAATCCCTGAGGGGTATGCTGGACTCAGGCTGCACAGTGGAGTGAGTCTCTGCCTCCCTTCCTCCCTCTCTGCCTCCTCTCCCTTCCTCCCTGCTTCTGGCACACACCCCCATACCAACTTCTGGAACTCAGAGGGGTGAAGTGGTGAGAGAGCAGGACATCATACCTACTCTACTGTCTTATATGTCAAGGATTGGCAGAAGCAACAGGGAATGTTTCTCTTTTCCAAAACATTTTTAATCCATTCAAGATAAAGAATGGATCCCAACCCAGACTCTGGCAAAACAGCTTCCCCAAATTGCCCTATACTTAATTTAAAGCATTTAATAGTCATTTTTTCAAGAATTCATTGACATATAGCTTTTTCCCATCTGTGAAATGGTGATGTAATAGAACCTACTTCCCTGAGCCTCCCTAACTCCCCCTTCCCCAATCGCTGCCTTTATTCCTGCCTTTACATTCCATAGCACTGTCTCTATCTAATATACTATGTACTTGTATTTGATTATTATCTCCCTCAAACCTCCTGCTAGGGGGTAGTCTCTAGGAGGGCAGTGATTTTTCTCTGCGAGGCTCACTGCTGTACCCCAGCACATGGTACGGTGCCCAGCACATGGGAGAGACTCAGTAGTCACTTGTTGAGTGCACATCAACGTGGATTGCTGCAAGGATGAAATGAGCTAACACAGGCCCTTAGAAAAGTGCCTGGCACCAGAGAAGCATTCTACAAGGATTCACTGTTATTAATATTTCTAGGGCCAGTTAGTTTTCAGAGCTCGACCATTCCATGCACATATTTCCAGAGACTTTGTTTGCAATCCCACCTCACTGGTTTTTCCCTGAAATGAACACTCCCTGGCTCCTAATGGAGGTTTGAACAATTCTCACTGGAGGGGCTCATAGGCTTATTTCAAAGCCAGCAGGGCATTTTGTCCCCCAGACGTTGTGCACCCACATCACACATGGGTTGAGGCCTCGCTGCTAAGGCCTCGTGGGATTTTCCATATTGATCTCCCAAGGCCTTTGGAGCCCAGGTGGACATCCCTTGTGCCCATCTACTTTCTGTCACCTGCTTCCTCTATTCCCTTCTACCACACCTCCCTACAGAAATGATCTGGTCCTCCTGACCTATCCTCCAGCAGTGAGCCCCAAACCACAAACATCAACTGGAATAGAGAGTGCTCTAGCCAAGTGGCTTCTCCCCATTTTCATATTGGGGGGCAGGGTTCACTCCTCCACTCCTCTTCTCTTCCTATGAAAACATTAGCAATCGAGCCTGCCCACCCTACTAGGCTCCACGGCTCCCACTCCTGCTTGGTACCACCCAGAGATACCACTATTACTTATGACCTTCTGGGGGCCCAGACTGGGTTCAGCCTTCTTGGTCCCCAGTAGGCACTCAAGGATTGCATGTTGAATAAATGAGTGGATATTTGCTGAACAGATGGGATGGCATTTAATGTCTTATCTTTAGCAAACACTGAGCAGTCCTGCACTGTATACTTTGTGACACTCAGCTGGTGCCACCAGTGGCTCCCCCTGTTCCTAGCTCCCTGGTTGGAGAGCAAAAAGTCTTGCTGTTTTTCTAACAGATCCTGGAGAGATGAGACATGTTCACAAACTTCTCTTCAAAAAATATATGGCAGCCTCAAAGAGAACACTAGAGCACAATGATGCTGAGCATTTCTTCCATCGTGGGCAAGTGTTATTACCTCAGATTTAATGGCTTTTACAGAGAAATAACGGGAATGTAGGGAAAGTAAAAATGACTGCCATGTGGAGAGACAAACAACCACAGAGCCCCAAGGGAAAGAACAGAAACTAGAAAAGCTTGTTTAAAAGACAGACATCAAACATAATGGGGAGGTGGGGGAGGGAGGACAGAAATCACAGTAACTATAGATTTTCTCAAAAAATTGATGTAGCTATTAAAAACAAGTAGGAATGGGTTGAAGTAACAGCCTTGACAGCTGGAACTAAAGTAGAAAGAACATGGCGGAGGGGAGAGATTTAAAAAAAGGAAAAGAAACCATCTGAAACACATAAGATAAAATGTGTTTGACCCTAAAGAGGAGCATAACAGATATTTTCCAACCAGTTGAGAGGATTCTGAATTGGCAAGTTGGGGGACACAAAGAGGGCTCATTTTCAGGCTATTCCCAGCTATCTAAAAGGCCTGGTGGGGATCCCCCAGGAGGATTCCAGTTGCCTGCAGTCCTCTGGAGCAAGCGGGGTGGGTCTCCTAAGCACATTCCTGGCTGGCCGCCAGAGTGCGGGCACCAAAATCTTCCCAGGAGGCTGTTCTAATCCCTGCCCCTTCACAGAACACTCCTCCCCCTTGCGACCACCTGCCAGGAAACCCTGCCTGTGTCTCACCTAGTTCTTTCCTTCTGAAACCCAAGATATTGCCATTCTTTTCCATCCCTCGCGCACGCTCCTCCACAGCGGACCATAGGATGACAGAAAGTGAGGCTTGGGGTGGGGGTGAGTCCTTAAAAAATCATCTTCAGTTAGACACACAACTCCCCTAGGGAACTGTGCTAAGACACAGATTCTGAGTCACAGGTCTGGAGCGGGACCTGAGAATATGCATTTTTCTCAAGCTCCCAGGTGCTGCCAGTGCTGGTACTCTCCAGACCACACTTAGACAGCAGGACCGTAGACTTCACTGTCCTACACAGTAGACTAGCCAAATTAAATACATTTAAAATTCAGCTTGTCAATCGCGGCAGCCACACTTCAAGTGCCCAATGGCCACCATATTGGACAGAACAGAATAGAATATTTTCCTCATCCCAGAAAGCTCTGTTGAGCAGCACTGATAGACCCATGAGCCCCCACAATAGACTGAATGTTGGTGTTCCCCCACCAAATTTATACGTTGACATCCTAACCCCCACTGTGATGCTATTAGGAGGTGGGGCCTTTGGGAGGTGACTAGGCCATGAGGGAGGAGCCCCCATAAATGGGATTAGTGCCCTTATAGAAAGGACCCTATGGAGCTCACTAGCCCTTTTTTTTACCAGGTGAGGACCCAACAACAAATTGTCAATCTGCAACCCAAAGGAGAGCCCTCACCAGCACCAATCATGCTGGCACCCTGAGCTTGGACTTGCAGCCTCTAGAACCCTAAGAAATACATTTCTATTGTTTATCAGCCACCGAGTCTACAGTTCTTTATTATAGCAGCCCGAACTGACTAAGACAATCCCTGAAGAAGAAACCCTTTCCATTTCTTAGTTGGACAGAGATCCCCAAAGTTTCTGCCTGAGGGATCTGGACGTTTTCAATTTCACAATATGATGCTGTCCAGGTTCAGCTTCATGACAGCTCATTTTCTGTCTCTGCCGCTCACAACCAGTCACTCCCATTTTGAAGATGTAAAAGGGTTCAAGACATAGTATATTATTTAATTCCAAGTAGCCACTATCACAAGATAAACATCTCACATCTCAGGGACAACCTGGCAAAAGGCCTCACTCCCTGCCTAAGGCAGTTGTTATCCAAGGCCCCTACCCCTGTCCTGTTTGACTCATGGCTCCAGGAAAACCAAGAAATAAGATGTTCTGGTCTTATAGGCCTCTCTCACCTTTCACTGAGGAAATTAAAATAACAACCCCCCTCTTGCCCGTGACATTTGGCAGTTTACAGGCAAACAGCTGTGTGGGTCCTAGTTTTATGCTCAGGTCTGTGGGGAAGGACGATGAGCAGCCTTCCCTCTTTCTAAAGGGCACATAGAAGATCATCAGTCTTATGTCAGAGCGACAGCTCATGTGGTCCTCGTTCTTGAAATCATGGAATTCATATGTTGGAGGCCACAAATGCATGTGGCAAAAAATGTAACTTTCTTCATCATTTTATGACTCATTATAATTTTTATGATAAGCCCTGCATTAGACACTGGGATATGCCTTCCAGATCTCCCTTCAGGAATAAAGAAGTTATTTCCCTGGCTGCTGGGAGTGCTGCTGGAAGACAGCCCTCAGCTGCCAGCCCCTTTGGCAATTGGCTCAGCTGACGGGAGCCTCTTCACCCAAGGTCATGTTCCCTTTCCTGATGGCTGCAACCCCCATGTCAAGAGCAGCTACAATCTACAAATTCTTTGACATTCTTCCCCTGAGAGGTAAGATTTATGTCCCTTTCTCTTGAATGTGGGTGTGGTTTGTGACTGCTTTGAGCAATAGAATAAAGCGGAAGTAACTCTGTGACCTTGTATCTATTGAGGAATCCAGGCATTAAGAATCTAGCAGTTTCCTGCTTCTTGAGTCCATCTCTATGAAAGCCCTGAGCCACCACAGAAGAAGCCTGACCACCCTGAATCCCCTACACTTATATTACAAAGAATCCAAGACACAGAAAAATGAGGTGACCAGCACAACATAGAGGGCTGGGTGGCAGGGCTTGAGCTTCAGACCCAGGAATCCCTGTTTCCAGCCCTGTGCTCACTGGGCAAGTCCTCCAAAAATGTGAGTGCCCAGGTGTACTTCCTTGGTGCTGAATTACTCATCTTAAGAATAGAATTCACGGCCGGGCGCAGTGGCTCACACCTGTAATCCTAGCACTCTGGGAGGCCGAGGAGGGAGGATCGTTTGAGCTCAGGAGTTCGAGACCAGCCTTAGCAAGAGCAAGACCCCCGTCTCTACTAAAAATAGAAATAGATTGGCCAAACAACTAAAAATAGAAAAAATTAGCCGGGCATGGTGGCTCGTGCCTGTAGTCCCAGCTACCTGGGAGGCTGAGGCAGGAGGATCGCTTGAGCCCAGGAGTTTGAGGTTGCTGTGAGCTAGGCTGATGCCACAGCACTCTAGCCCAGGCAAGAAAGGAGACTCTGTCTCAAAAAAAAAAAAAAAAAAAGAAAGAATAGAATTCACTCATATACCACTGGTGGAAGTGTAAAACTGATACAATGACTTTAGACTGCCACCCCACAAGTAGGCAGATTCCTAAGAGAAATGAGTGCATGTCCAAAAACATTTACAGCAAATTTGTTCACAATAGTCAAGAAGTAGAAACAATCCGAATGTCCATCAACAAGAGAATGGATAAACAGACTGTGATAGATTCATACAATGGAACACTGCTCAACAATGAAAAATAACAAACTGCCACAAACTATGCAACAAGATATTTGAATCTTACAAGCATTGTGTTGAGCAAAAGAAAAAAGACACAAAAAAGTGCATATTGAGTGATTCCATTTAAAGAAAGTTCAAGGACAAGTAAAAGTAATGCATGGAGATAGAAGTCATGCATAGAATGGTGGGTACGTCTGGACTGGGATGATTGTCTGGGAAGGGGCCGGAAGGAACATTCTCACATGATGGGAATGTTCTGTGTCCTGGTGTATGCATATGTGAGGATTCATCAAGCTCCATATTTGTAACTATTACTGTATGTAACTTATACCTCAATTAAAAGACACAAGTTAATATATATACATATATATGTATTTTTATATATTATTATATGGGCATATTTTATAAGTGTGTATTATATACATATTACAGTTTCCAAATCAAACTCAAGAAATTATTTTTTTGGCTACTTTTCTTTTATTTTCTGATAAAGTTTTGTTTTGTATTGTCAGAGAGTCCCGGGTTGGACTTGAACTCCTAGGCTCAAGCAAACCTCTCACCTCAGCCTCCTGAGTAGCAGGGACTACAGGTGCATGCTACCACACCTGGCCTGATGCAGTTTTGATTTTTCTTTTCCTCAAAGTTGGTTCTCTTTTTCTTTTCTTTAAATTGCAATTTTATTAATATGATTCTATTATTTGCAGAAATGCATTTGAAGCTTTTTGTATTTTCTAAATAGCAGATTCACTGGGGATTATATATTTCTACTCTGAAAAACACCAGGGAACAACCCTTTCTGCCTACATACATGACACAGCCCTCCTCCCTCTGACGCCTTGCTGCCTCCCCAGGCTTTAGCAAGAGTGGGAAGTGTCCTCTTGGCTCTCGGACCTCCACAGTGGATCAGACATCCATGCCTTCGCCTACGCTGTTCCCCGTGCCTGGCAGACCCTTTCTTCCTCCTTTGTTTGTCTGATTTCTATACATCCTTCAAATGCCAGCTGTCCTTCTGGGTATCCTCCTCTAACCCTTTATCTGCTTTTCGTGGCACTGAACGCTAACGATTTTACCTCTGCAGATTTCTCCAGCTCAGGGACATGTCTGCATGGATTGTGCATCCCCTTCCTGACACAGTGCCCAGAAAACACTGGGGGCTCAATTTGTTAGGAGAGGACCCCAAAATGGTTGGATGATTCCTTAGTTTCACTTACAGCACAGAGGTTTTACAGGGTTTTCATAAATAAAAAAATCCCCAACACTGCAAAAATTAATCTGGAAATTTAGGAAATGAAGTGTGCATAAAAATAAAAGTGCAGCGAATGCAGCTATGAAATGGGAAGCTGCTTCTTTCTCCGCAAACTAATTGCCCCCAGTGGGCTGATGGCAAGTAATGAGTAATGAAGGATGCCGGAATTATTTATAAAGATTTAGCTCCTTGTGGCTCTGATCAACTTATCATGAAATGCCCTACGGAACCTCAGCGCTGCGGGAGCTTATTGTTTCTGTGATCACAACTTCAGACGCGTTTAAGGTTCTGCCTGAAGCTGGTTTTCGGAAACATCAAATGCCTGAATTTTTTTTTTTTTTTTTTTTTGGACAAGAAAAGTCATAAAATCTTTGAAAAAGTGGAGAACTGACTACTTGGAAATATATCTTATCAGGGACTGCAAGTCCTTGACGCTACTCTTCCAACTCGCCACTCGTGTTTCCTGCCTACAACTCCTCAGTGTGTTAGGCGCGGGAAGACCTGCTTTTGTGGACTTAAATACAGGCTCCCAATCTAGGCTGAAATCAGATGGGTGTTAGCGGTTCTGGGCATAAACACAATAAGTCTCAGGGGGAAAACCTCAGTTCACTCAAGATTCATGATCCCAGAGATCCCTCCAATCCATCTGCCCTCTGCCATGCCATCACCTCCAGCCCTCTGGGGCTTTCCTTAAATATAGAGTATTTTTAGAAAAAAAGTTAAGGGCAGAGGGAGAAGGAAGTCAGGGGAGACAATCACTATCAGAGCAGCTCTGGCCCGTCTCCAGGTAGTTCTGGACAGGCAAAGGTATTAACCTGGAAAGTAACATCTTCCCAGAAACTCATGGAAAATGTTATCTCTCTAACCTGTGCTTCTACTCTAAAAAGTGGAACTCAGCTCTATGAATGATGAAGTTCCCAATACCCAGGCAGTAGGAAGAGGTGAGCCTGAGCAGTTGTGTGATCTTGATGCGTGCGTAGTAGGATGGTGAAAGAGAGCTCCTTGGGCCTCAGTGTCAGAGGATGTTTCGCATGATAACCATCCAAAGAGCAGGTAAGTTTGACTCAGCCTCCTGATATGCAGACTGACCGAAGAGGTGGGAACCCTCAGCTGGATCCAGGACGTAAAACCAGGTCAGAGTGTGGAAACAGTAAGACTTGCAGTGGAATTATTTGGAGAAAGCATGTGAGGGCCTGAAGAGGTTGGATGGGGTGCTACCTCCACAACTCCAGGTCCAGAGAGGGGGCTTCAGTGGGAACACACAGAGAGCTTCTTCTTTGTGTTCTCTGAGTTGGGGGGCACCATGGCCGGGAGTCTCACTCTTACCTGGGAGATCAAGGGAGTGTGTGTCCTGTGGCCTAGATGTGGGCCATGTTAAGTCCTGCTCAAGGGGACAGCTGGGAGGGTAAGGGCCATAAAAAATGGGCCACCTGGGCCAGCCCAGGGTCATGGGGCACACCACTACCAGTACTACACACTACTGCCCAAGCCCGCACCTGCTCTCCCGCCTCCAACTTAACCCTGGTGGGGTCTCAAGCAGCTGCTTGCAGGTGGGAGAGAGGGACATGGAGGGAAAGCAGGGAGACAGCTGCCAACCACAGACCTTGGCCTGGAGAGAAGTCTTACCTTTGAGTGACGTCGTAATTGTGTCTTTTTAGTCCATATTTTCAATACTTTGACATCTTGGGGCCTTGTTCACCTTGGAGAGACTGTCCTTCCCAAGGCTAGCCAATTCCTAGAGAGAGTAAAAGAAAATTCCACCAGCCTTTTAGCATACCTCTCATATGCAACCAGCCAATCCAGAGCCCGTCCCCCAGCCGCCTCTCCTGTCGGGCTCTCACTCTGGGCCACTGTCTCCCCACCCTGGTCACCCAGCACCAGCCACCAGGTAACGAGGCGGAGCCTGCAGCCCAGAGCCTGCTGAAATTATTCAAACTAGCCGGTCCTACACCTGCTTGACTTGCTTGACTTTGTTCCTTCCAGGAAAACCACAATAGAGTTTCTTGCCTGAGCCTGTCGCTGCTCGGTGTGGTCCCCAGGGCATGGTGTGTCCTCTTGGGGTCTGTGAGTATAAGAAACTGCCTTTTCAATGGCAGTCGTCTCCTGATCTGTTGGCCTCACCAGACCTGAGTAATAATCAAATCTACATTTTAAAAGAGGTAAAGACTGAGATGTTGATTAATATCCTCAGTTAGGTGCATTCTCATCACTAATTCAAAGTGACGGTAAGACGGTCCCTTACCTAAGACCGAGTGGGAAACAAGTTATTCATGTTTCTGCCCAGGGGGTGGGTTGGGAAAATGACTCACCTGAAAAAAATTTAAAGGGACCATCTGAGACAAAAAATAAAATTGCATTTCAATTATGACATGAATCGTACTTATTCAATGTACCAGTTTCACCTGTATTTTCAATCATTATTCTTATTCATGTCTGGAATGTTATCACACACTGAAGGGAAAAAGTTCTTCTACAGATTAGGACCTTGTGTGGGCTTTGGAACGAGAGACTTGGCGAGCCATAGTCACACACGTGACGCTCGTGCTGTCCAGTGCTCACTCGAGAGCCCACCTGTTGGTAGAAAAGGAAAGTGAGGGCTGGATGTGAGGGAGGGGTCAGTCCTGCTCAGCCTGAATATTTAGAAAAAATAAATAAAAGCAGTCAAATCTGAGAGCACACATTAATTTGTGCCTGGCGCTGTCACTGGAGTGTGAGGAAGGACTTCAAAGAGATGGAAACTCTGAAAGATGGAGAGACATCCTGGTGAAGGCTTTGACCGTCTCCTCTCCACTCTGTGAAATAACTCAAGAAATATAAAATGAGAGGAAGCTTGCTAGATGTCAGCCAGATGTCAGAAATGGGGTGCAAGGTCTACTGCAAACATGCAGAGGAAACCGAACAAGGTGCCTGCAAGGTGCCAAACAAAGGCCTGCAACCAGCCTGCTCGGAGGGAACTGGCCCCTGAGAAGTGTGTCCAAGAGATTTGGGGTTACATAATCCCCTCCTCCCCACCGCTGGAAACAAAAGAGCTGGAAGTAAGAACAGACAGGGGCTCCTAAGCTCCCTCCAGTGGTTCTCAAACTTGAGGGAGCAAGAGTCACCCAGAGTGGCTCTTGAAAATGCTATTTCCTGGGTTCCACTCCAAATGATGCTGATTCAGCAGGTCTGGGACGGGGTCCAGGAACCAACATTTATCAAGTACCTGGCTGCTTCAACTATACATTAAGAAGCACTCCTTCAGCTAGTGCCAATAGACCTGTCACCTACATGTTGACTGTCCCTGCAAATCCCTGATTTCAGGCCACGCCAACCCAGATGCCTGATCCAGACTGCCTGACATCCTCCCCTCCGCCACTGCACACACACACACCCCCAAGGGAGATGAAAAAATTCTCCACAACACCTCTGGGAGCAGTGAAGACTAGCCGGCATCAGAGGCAGGCTCATAGGGAGGTTCTACGGTAGGGCACCCGGCATTTCATGACAAAATCCCCCCTTGGTCAGCTCTCCCCTCCTTTCCCTTTTTGGGCACCAACCATGCTCAGTCTCTCTCTCCTGATCTTTCCCCAACTGCTCGAACCTTCCCCGGTGCCCTCCTTCCTTCAAACGCTGCAACCCTCCACCAAATTTAACTCTACCGCAGCTCATGCATGGCAAACAAAATTCCCTCCAGCCGCCAGGACCCATGCCCTGCCCTTCAGAAAGCCTACAAGGAACAGGTAGCCTTTTCCCAACAGCCACGACAGGGGTGGCTCCTCTCTGGTGGGGCATCAGTGAGGAAAGGCTGGGCAGAATGGACAGACAGCCTTACACGGGTGAGAGAAGGCCACGCAACATCAGGAAAATGCAAATCAAAATCACAATGAGATGCCGTTTTATGCCACTAGAATGGCTAGAATCAAAAAGATAATAACAAGAATCTATTCCCAAGACACTCCATGCTCTGCATTGGGGTAAACCTGACATCTCAGACATAGCTGTTCTTCCCTCACTTGACCCTAATGACGCGACTTCAAACCAGCCCCTCTCCCAAATCCTGTGAAACTGAATTTCCTATCCCCTTCAGTGAAAATTATGCGTCCTAGCCAACGCAATTCCAACTCATCATTGAGATTCATGCTGCAATAAGTCCTCACGTCTTCCTGATTCAGTTTGAATCTTTCGAAAACGCCTTGATTAAATTTGGATCTTCCAAAAATGTCAGTGACTTGGATTCAGGAAGTGTGAATTCGCAGCAAGTTTGCCAACTGTAGGACGCTTCTCTTCGTCACACGTTCACTTTTCTTGGTGACTAAGGCCTGTGTCTTACACCAATGGGTATGTTTTTAGCCCGATGGCTGAGGAAAAGCACTTGCCAGAATTAGCTCCCCATTTTCCTTCGTCTCCCAGGTTCACTATGCCGTGTAGGAACGTCATGCCCGGGTGCCTCGGGCTCCTGAACACGGCTGCAGAACCAGGCTGCGTGTCCTGAGCTCATTCAGCAGATGCTCGGTTGGGAAGACGCAGGGACATTGCGGCAACATCTGCTAGAAGGGGTGCTTGGCTGCAGCAAAGCACTTCTCAGTTTCCAAAAGTCTCCGCAGCCTCCTCTCTCTTCTCATCTCAGTCCTGATCACGCAGCAGATGGATGGGCTCGGAATCTCTGAGGCGAAGCATTTGGCATCAGCTGACGGAGCAGACACGATGACAGACCCCTCTGGGGAGCAGCACAAAGAGCTGATTGCTGCATTTTCTGACAGATGATGGGGAGAAAGATGTGAATGGACCAGGCACACCTGTCTTTTAACAGTCTGACGACTGTAACACCAACACACCAGTGGCCATGGAAACAACGGGTTGGGACAGGAATAAGGATGGAACCGTGGGGAGATTTAAATGAGCCCCTCTGTGTGCTGCTAGGGAACACCTGGAACTGTGTGCTGCATTTCCTCATGGGGCCTGGCTGTTCTTTAGCCCCAGCAGCAAGACCTCCTGCAGAGAAGGGTTGATACAGCAGAGAGGGCAGAAGAAGATGACTGAAATCTTGGCTTTTAAATTTCAAAAGTCAACTTGGAGTTGTAAGAACCAGGACTCAGGGCATGAAATTTATAGGTAGTCTATAGACTTCAAAGACCTGTGATATAGGTCAGGGCTAGTGTCTCCTGCCTCCGAGGAGAGGAAGATTCCCAGGGCGGAGAGAGGGAGGGAGAGCGTCTAGGGGCTCAAGGAGTAGCAAGAGAGGAAAACACTGGGGCTTCCCTCCCCGCCCCCATAAATGGCCCTGTTTCCAGATGGAACCTGCGGGGTGTGAGGAATACAAGAGACCCCACGCCACCGCGGATTCTAGGGACAGGATCCCACACCCACAGCTGCCAGATAAAACGCAATATGTGGGACATACTTACACTAAAAATTACTCATTGTTTACCTGAAACTCAAGTCTAACGGGGCGACCTGTATTTTTATCTGCTAAGTCTGGCAGCCCTACTTGCTCCACTCTTCCAGGGGAGACCTAAAGAGCCTCGTCTCCCTGAGCATGGTGAGGATGACAAAGACAAGGAAGGGCGGCAGGGCAGAGGGGCCTGGATGGCCTGGTGGAGCATGGCCACCCAGGCCTACGCAGGAGAAGGAAAAGGCTCTGCATCCGAGAGAGCCCCAGGGTGAGGGCTCTCCTGCAGGCCGCCCACTGTGTGCGTGGGGCGAGGGATTCCAGAGCAGGTGGCCGCTGCCGCAGGCCCTGTGATGTGAGGGCATCGCCAGGCAGGGACATTCCTGCCACCGTGAGCCCAGCATAGGAGGTGCTGGGGAGTCAACTGCCCTCCTTCGTGCCAGCACTGGCCCGCCAGGAATGCAGGGACACAGGAGGCTGTGTGAGGGGGTTAGGAGACACGTTTTAGACACTCGGGATGGGCACCAGAGGGGAGTGATGGCTCCAGAAGAGAGCCAGCAATGCCTCCTTCGAGATCCCCGCATACTCTAAGACTGGGCTGCAGGGACTCTTCTCATCTGCAGCGGAGGTAATTTGCAGGGTGATGGAGGCTGTTTCTGTAGGATGCAAAAGACACTAACGCCTTGTGGAAGGCTCTTTCAGCGGTTTTGGGTCCATGTGTCATGAGCTATGCAAAACTGATAAGGCTTTGGGTGGCTGAGGAAGAAGCATCTTTCTTTGTCTTTCTTCTGATGGTACTATCTCTTCTTTTCTTCAGAAAACACTCAGTCTCTGCCATGGGCTGTGGCTACGACTGCAAGTGGGAGCAGATCATAACACCCATTGTTGTTAGAGGTGGTTTAGCCAAGTAGTTAGGGGAGAGGGGCTCTGAAACAGCTGGCCTGTGTTTGACTCTAGCCCTGCCTTATGTTAGCTGTGTGACATTGGACAAATTACTGAACCACTCTGTGCCTCGGTTTTCCCATCTGGAAAATGAGGATGATTATAGGATGTGCCTCACAGGCTTTTCTGAGGAGTCAATGAGTTAATATATCCAAAGCAAGCCTGAAACATAATAAGCCCTCAGTAAATTACGATTCTAGGAGATTGGGACTTAGCTTGAAAGCTGCTGCAGTGACATGATTAGTTCTGACCCTGGGACTTTATCACTGACACAACTACATTGTATAGGGGAGGAAACCGAGGCACAAATGCAGCCCCTTGCCCAAGGCCTGCAACCGCTACGTGGCAGAGCAGTAATTCCCATGTTATTGGGTGGCTCCACAGCCTGGGCTCCACCCCTCATGCCCTCCTTTTATTTACAAAGTAAACTGTCCGGCTGAATGATTTTTCTAAGACCTTAAGAACATGGTGCCACTGCCACCTGGTGGCGATGCTGCCACATGGCCCGTGCCTGGGGCTCCCACTGAGGCTGATAGGACAGAGAGGGAGGCAGTGTGCTGGGAACAGACAACTGCCATGCCACAGGTTTCTAAAGCCTTCCTGGAAACCCTGTCCCCAGAGGGCTTGGGGCTCCCACAATTAGAGTCTCTCCTTCAAGGAGAGGCACTTTGAGGTCAGTGGTCGCCAAGGTGTGTGTATGTTGCTAACGCATCGGTGTGTTAGTTGTTCACCCGACAAGCCAGCTCTTGTGCAGGAGACAGAAAGGTCAAGGGAACAGGACACAGGGTGAGAAAGTTTTGATGAAGAAGATGCAATTCAGTAAGGGGCTTTGCCCCGTGAGTTGGGGCACTGAAGTGAGAGCCCCCTTTATAGTTCTGTGCTCATTTGAATTCTCTGCCAACTCCCCGACTTGGGTGGAAGAGTGGGGATAAAAGTCCCTCCTGAGGAATTCAAAGCCCTCTGTGCTCTGGGTCCTGCTGATGTGCCCAAAATCAAGTGGGGCTAGTCAGAGAGCCCCCACCCTCGAAATATTAAATTGATATAAGACAGCGGTCCCCAACCTTTTTGGCACCAGGCACCAGTTTCATGGAAGATGATTTTTCCACAGACGGGGATGGGGGGCGTGCAGTGCAGAGATGGGGAGCGCCTGTAAATACAGATGAAGCTTCTTCCCTTGCTGTTCACCTCCTGCTGTGCAGCCCCGTTTGTGGAAGACAATTTCTCCATGGGGGTGGGGGGCGGGGGGTGGAGCTGGGAGGAGGGAGGAGGCGGAGCTCTGTGGCCCAGTTCTTAACAGGCCATGGACCAGTAGCGGTCCTTGACCCAGGCAGGAGTTGGGGACTGCAGATGTAAGAGATTCCAAGCTCAGATTGGCTGGGATCTCAAAGGAGATGTAGGCGGCAGCCCTAAACTTTATGTTGTGGGTGCCCAGGCCAGATCTCTGTCTCAGCTTAGGTGCACCCATCCCACATGTGCTGTGTTGGCTGCTAATGTGCCAACGCTACCCCTACTCCGGAACATCTCCTGCTGCATGGCCAGCCAGGCAGCCCCCAGCCGACAGCCCTCAAGGCACCACAATTCTGCAGTAAATTTACATCCCAAAGACCCCTCCAATGGGGCAGGCTTTACCTTGTTCAGCCCTACTCCTTCCCCATCATGCAGCCTCCCTCCTTCATAAGCTTCACCTGAGAGTCCTGCCCCAACAGATGATCCAAATCCCCAGGTCAGGCTCTGCCGCCAGGGAACTCACCTAAAACAGCCACGTTCTACCACATGGACTGGAAAACAAAGGGAGCCAGTCTGTGGGGAGAGAGTGACAACATTTGGTCTTCTTGACCAAACTCTAGACAAGCTACTCTGAGCCCACTTTCAACTAGGCCTCACCTTTGAACTCTTCAAAACCGTAGACTCTCAGCACAAGTGCTTTTGTCTGCCTCCACACTAAAAGACTTAAACGAACACTAACCACTCAAGAATACATCTTTAGGATGACCCTACTCCCCTTCATATGCCCACCTAAGAAAGCTCAATGCTGCCAGGAGAATTTACTTTTATTCCAGCCCAAACCTGGAACAATAGACAGGCATCTGCACCCCTCCCCACCACCACTTAGAGCAGCTACTTCAGAAAGCTTAAGTTGTAAATCTTCTCTCCCCCTTTAAAATGTAGATCTTCCACCACTCAGAGCTGTCTTCTTTTTTTTTTTTTTTTTTTTTTTTAGACAGAGTCTCACTGTGTTGCCCGGGCTAGAGTGCCATGCGTCATCTTAGCTCACAGCAACCTCAAACTCCTGGGCTCAAGCGATCCTCCTGCCTCAGCCTCCCAAGTAGCTGAGACTACAGGTATGCGCCACCATGCCCGGCTAATTTTTTCTATATATTTTTAGTTGTCCAATTAATTTCTTCCTATTTTTAGTAGAGACGGGGTCTTGCTCTTGCTCAGGCTGGTCTCGAACTCCTGAGCTCAAACAATCTTCCCGCCTCGGCCTCCCAGAGTGCTAGGATCACAGGCGTGAGCCACCGCGCCCGGCCACAGCATGAGTCTTAAATACAGATAGACAAAAATGGTCAGTTTTTCCCCCCCCCCCGAGATACAAAAACCTCTGCTGAAACAGCTGAGTCCCACAAAGCAAGAGCAAGTGGCCCAATATTACATTTTCGGTGTCTGGTAATCGCAGCTACAGCCCGCTTTGGAGTTTCCGGCGGGGTCTAGAATTCCAGATGTCCACGGCCCCACCGGCCATTTCGCCTGGTCCCGGACGTGCCAACTAGTGCCGCAAATGGGATGCAGACGGCCCAGCCAGCGCCGCCGCCGGGGGACCCCCGGCCTCCCAGGCCCAGCCGGCGACGTCCCCTTTCTGGGGAGATTAAGACCCTATCTGTTTCCATGATTTGGTGTTTCATTCCTAATGATCTAGAGCTGTGCTCCAAAGCCGTCTTCCTGACAGCGAATGCCAAGTGTGATTAGGAACCCCGGGAGAGATGTTCGCCCCACCCTCCGTGTGCGTGGCATCTAATCACCCCTCAGACAGACGGCCCCCTCTCCCCGCGACAGAGGGACGCCAGACGAGGAAAATCGGCCTCTCTGTAGCTCTCGAGGACCAAAAACAACGATGACATGTTTACATAATTGGTTACACGTCTCACTTTTCGACTTCTCGTCTTGTATGCGTCAGGGAGGCGCAACTCCACGAAGCCCCGCTCCCTTACCCGTCCCCGCTGAGGGATAAGACGGCAGAGATGTGCACATAAGAGCTTCAGAGTCCATTTGCGTTCCCTAAAATCATGCAAGACCTCAGATAACTCCCACCTTGCCGCCGAGTTCCTCGAGCCTGCTTTCGGTGGGGTGAACGTTTCAGGAGAAATAGCGGGTAAGACAGCCCGAACGCCTCACGTGCGTGGACGTCTTGAACCCAAACAGCGAGGAGTCAGGTGTGCGTGCAGCCCCCACAGAGCAGCGGATGCCCACGCCGGCTGCACCCCGCTGATGAGAGCAGCGTGTGCACACTCAGGTGAGCTGCAAGCTGCCGGCTGTCCCCAGCTCCCCAGGGAGAGGGTAACCCCGGGACGACACTCCGGGCTACGGTGCAGACCTTTCTCTGAAATCCCAGCTCCTCTTAGCACTTTTCCCAACTTGGTCTCTCCAAGGACCCTGAATACAAGTCTCACTGCAAACCACATGAAAACACCTGAGAGACAAGATCTCTCCTCCCCGGTGGCCGAGGGGATCAGCGTCTGTTTCATTTTCACACCTGGGACACCGGACAGCCTCTGGTGTTTGTCAAAACATCTCCAAACATCTCTCAAAGTCTTGGGGTTAAGCACACACACACACACTTTTTTTTTCTTTATTGCCAAAGCCCTTTAAACCCACGCGTTGAGAAGTAAATTGAAGCCACATGTCACCGGTGCATTTAGACTCAACTCATCGAGACGTCGCCGGGTCGGAATGGCTTGATTTCAGGATGCTTTAGGAAGCGTCATTCCCTTTGAACGAGGGAGAAGAACTCTGTTAGCAAGTGTCTCTCATCGTCCCAGAGAGAGGGATGGGCTCTCGGGAGAACACAGACCATGCACAAAAATGACAAAGAAAAGATTGAGCAGGGTGAATGTGGGTCAAATGTCTCCACTTAGCCCTGGCGATGGAAACAGGGAAAACGCTCTAAGCCTTTGCAGAGGGAACCTCACACCTCCTGAGAGGTGGTGCCGCTCCAGAAAAGCCGCTGTGTGTAGAAAAAGGAGATCTTCACCCCTCTGCCACGTCAAAGCTGACACGGCTCGAACATGTCCAGCATCCCAGAGTCATCGTGTTGGGTTTGGAGTGGGGGGTGAGCCTGTACCACAGTCCCTTCTAAAATAAATGCAATCACGTGGTTTAGGACCAGCAAACGTCCCTGGTGCTGACTCTCCTTTTGCAGTTTTGAAAATTAAAGCTTTAAACGGCAATCCCCATATAACAACATTCGATCTCTGACATCGGCAGGAATGCCAAATACCACCGCAAAATACGCAGTAATGCCCTCTTATCCGTGGGGAAATGCATTCCCAGCACCCCCAGTGGATGCCTGAAACCACAGATAGTCCCAAACCCTATATATACACCATGATTTTTCCTAGACGCGCATACCAACAATCAAGTTTAATTTATCAGTTAGGTCCGGGTGTGGTGGCTCATGCCTGTAATCCTAGCTCTCTGGGAGGCCGAGGCGGGAGGATCGTTTGAGCTCAGGAGTTTGAGACTGGCCTGAGCAAGAGCGAGACCCCGTCTCTACTAAAAATAGAAAGAAATTAATTGGACAACTAAAAATATATAGAAAAAATTAGCCGGGCATGGTGGCGCATGCCTGTAGTCCCAGCTACTAGGGAGGCTGAGGCAGGAGGAT
>CAUYSK010031985.1:0-12147 GCA_963575035.1 Avahi laniger
GCCTCCCGAGTAGCTGGGACTACAGGCATGTGCCACCATGCCCGGCTAATTTTTTCTATATATTTTTAGCTGTCCAATTAATTTCTTTCTATTTTTGGTAGAGACGGGGTCTCACTCTTGCTCAGGCTGGTTTCGAACTCCTGAGCTCAAACAATCCGCCCGCCTTGGCCTCTCAAAGTGCTAGGATTACAGGCGCGAGCTACTGCGCCCGGCCGCCTCTGAGCTTTTGATGTGCTACTCCTTCCAATCATACTTGTTTATTTAGCAATCTCCTTTTCATCCTCTAAGTGCCCACCACCAGACTGAGCTAACCACCACCCCCTCCTCTACACTGCCCTTTTACCCCAAGTAATTTTCTACTGCTGAGCTTACCACTACTTATTAGCTATGTGTCACCTGTGTGAATTCCTTCAGGGCTCTTAATTACAATTTACCATTGTTTTGCAAAACACCTGCCTAGAATTTGATACTCTCATGTTCCTGAGTTTCTCTTCTCCAACTCCCTGGCATATAAACCTTCCTCCCATCTCAAGTCCCTCACCAAGGAGCCCTGGGAACTCACAGGGCAGGCGAGCCTGCATATCGGGAGACAGAATGAGGCGCTGTGGTGCAGGAGTCGGAGCTGGCACTGCTGTGGTGGTAGCAGTCACCGTGGTGGCAGAGGTGGTGGTGGCAGCAGCAGGAGGGAAGGTAAAGCCTGGTGGCACTGTTAGGGGCTTCAACAGGCTAGAGGAGCCTGGAGGTGGGGCTGGGCTCAGGCGAACTGGGGCAGGTGGCATTGGCTTCAGGGACAGGGTTGGTGTGGGAGGCCGTGAGGTCCCACTCAGGACCCCCAGGGGGGATGGCAACACTGTAGACACAAAGCAAACGCCTGTCAGACGTACCCTGACTAAAGCCTTAGCCTGGTCCCAGAAGCCTCCATACTCCTTTCTAGCCCATCAAACACCATACCCCTATTTCCAACCCAGCTCCTCAAATCCTTTAATTTCATTACTTCTTCTCCAGTCTGAACAACCTTCTGAAACACCACTCATCATCTTTGGCTCCCTTTTCAACTTACCTTGGGGGAGAGGACCACTGTTTGGCTGCAGTGGAGGCAAGAGAACAGGGCCAGGGGGCCTGGATGCAGGAATAAGCGGGGGCCCGGCAGGTGAGGCTGACACCATCAGTGGTGCTGACAGAACTGGGGGGGATGGGCCAGGGGTGGGCTGGGCTGAAAGCTCAGGGCCTGGAGGGGGTCGGACTGGGACAGGGCCCAGGGGTGTCCGTGGGCTGTTCACGACCACCACTGTTCGGCCTTCTTGCTTAGGCACTGGCTGCAGCATCCTATGAGGAAAAATCAAGGGGGTGGATAGGGAGGGAAGGAGAGTAAGGAGTAGCAAGAGAAAGGAAGAAAGAAAATGAAGCAAAAAGATTATAAAGGCAAAGAGGGGAAAGAAAAGAGACCCAAAGGACAAAGAGGGGAAGAAAAATTAGTGACAAACACAGGAGCCTGTCCCAGAACTCTATTCTAGTTATTTTCTCCCCTAATCCCTCCATACTATTTGTACTCCATCACATATAAACGTTCAAGCCTAGCCGCCAACTCTTTCCTTGACACCCTAATCCTCTCCAGCTAGCTGTAGCCACTTTTTCTAGGAACCCAGCCTCTTATTCCTTAGTTCTGGTACCTGTTGACCTTCATCTTGACTGGCTTGGGCCGGGGTGGGGGGTCAGGAGCAGTAGCCACCTCTAGTAGTACCCGGCGGGAGAGGCGGTGCCGGGGCAGAAATGTGTCTGCCTCATATCGTGAAACACGACCCTCCAGGCCAATAAGGTCAAACCGACCCATGTCTATCCGCTGCCACAAGAAAGAACAGAAAGCATGGCGTCAAAGATACCAATTTTGCAATGATTTCTTGAAGATGACACAAAAGCATAAGCAATGAAAGAAACAGATAAACTGGAACACACCAAAATTTAAAAATTTTGTGCATCAAAGAACACTAACAACAGAGTGAAAAGGCAACCCATGGAATGGGACAAGATATTTGCAAATCATACATCTGACAAGGAGTTAATTTCCAAAGCATATAAAAACTCCAGCTAAACAAAAAAAATTCAGCAAGTCTTCAACAGATATTTCTCCAAAGACGATAATACAGGCTCAGGGGCAATGGCTCATGTCTGTAATCCTAGTATGTTGGGAGGCCAAGGCAGGAGGATTGCTTAAAACCAAGAGTTCAAGACAAGCCTGGGCAACACAGCAAGACTCCCATTCTACAAAAAATAGAAAATAATTTAGCTAGGTGTGGCAGCACGTGCCTGTAGTCCCACCTTCTAAGAAGGTTGAGGCAGGAAGATCACTTGAGCCCAAGAGTTGGAGATTGCAGTGAACTACGATTATATCACTGCACTCTGGCCCAGGCAACAGAGTAAGATCCTGTCACAAAAAAAAAAAAAAATCACGAGACCAAAAACAAACAAAAACACAAATGACCAGTAAGCACATGAAAAGATATTGATCATTAATCATTAAGGAAATGCAAATCAAACCACAATGAAATAACACTTTACACCCATTAACATGGTTATAATAAAGAAAACCAGAAAACCAGGTGTTGGCAAGGATGTAGAAGAATTAGAACACTTGTGCACTGCTGGTGGGAACGTAAAACAATGTGCAGCTGCTATGGAAAACAGGATGGCAGTTCCTCAAAAATTTAGAAATGGAATTACCATATAATACGGCAATTCCACTTTTGAGTATACACTCAAAATAGCAAGAACTCAAAGAATTATGTGTATACCCATGTTCGTATCAGTATTATTCCACAATAGCCAAAAGACAAAAACAACCTATGTGTCCATTAACAGTAATGAATAAACAAAATGTCGTGCATACTACAGACACTCCTGGTCTCACAATAAAACCACTGTAAGTCGAAAATGCATGTAACATCCCAGTAAGCTCATCGATAAGTAAAAAAATCTCAATCATTGTAAGTCCAAATGCTCCTCAATTTACGATGGGATTACATCCCAATAAATTTGCAAAGTCAAAAAATATTCAGACAGACCATGGTAAGTCTGGGACCATCTGTATAGACATACAGTGAAATATTATTCAGCCTTAAAAACAAAGGAAATTCTGACGCGTGCTACAAATACTGATCAACCTTAAAGACATTATGCTACCTGTAATCCTAGCACTCCGGAAGGCCGAGGCAGGAGGATCACTTGAGGTCAGGAGTTCGAGACCAGCCTGAGCAAGAGTGAGACCCCCGTCTCTACTAAAAATAGAAAAAATTAGCTGGGCGTGGTGGCGCATGGCTTGTAATCCTAGCTACTCAGGAGGCTGAGGCAGGACTGCTTGACCCCAGGAGTCTGAGGTTGCTGTGAGCTATGCTGATGCCACGGCACTCTACTCGGGGCAACGGAGTGAGACTCTGTCTCAAAAAAACCCAAAAGGCATTATGCTAAGTAATATAAGCCATTCTCAAAGGACAAATATTTTATAATTCCATTTGTATGAAGTACACCTAGAATAGTCAAATTCCTAGAAACAGAACTAGAATGGCAGATGCCAGGGGCTAGGTGGAACAAGGAATGGGCAGTTATTGTTCAATGGGTATAGAGCTTTAGTTTGGGAAGATGAAAAAGTTCCGGAGACAGATTATGATGACAGTTGCACAACAATGTAAATGTACCTGATGCCATTGAACCGTACACCTAAAAGTGGTTAAAACAGTAAATTTTGTTACATGTATTTTGCCACAATAAAAAAAAAAAACTTAAGGGGGAAAAAGTTGGTCCAAAAGACAGAAGGAGTAGGAAAAACAAAATATTTACAAAGTAACTATAAGTATGTCAGGCATAGGTCTAACTTCCAAAAATATTAACTTAATTCTCAAACATACTGCAGAACAGACTTTATAATGCCAGTTTTGAAGAGCAAGAAGACAGAGGCTATTTTTCTTTTTCTTTTTTTTTTTTTTAAGAGACAGAGTCTCACTCCAGGCTGGAGAGCAGTGGCACAATCACAGCTCACTACAGCCTTGAATTCCTAGGCTTAAGTGATCCTCCTGCCTCAACCTCCTGAGAAGCTGGGACACAGGTGTATGCCAGCATACCCAGCTAATTTTTAAAAAATTTTTTGTAGATCAACAAGAAATTTGAGTATACTTTATAATCACTAGAAGATTAGAATTGAAATGTTTCGAACACAAAGAAATGTAAAGTACCTAAGATGATGGATACCCCAATTATCCTGATTTGATTAATTCACATTGTATGCCTGTATCAAAACATCACATGTACCCTACAAAGATATGTAACATAATATTATATACTAATAATTAAAAATTAAAATTTAAAAAACATTTTTTTTTTAGAGATGGGGTCTTGCTATGTTGCCCAGGCTTAGAGGTTAATAAATTAACTTGCCAGAAGTCAAATGGCTAGAAAACAATGAAACCAGGGGACTAGGCTTGAAATAGGGGAACAGTACTGAGGGTATTAAGGATCCAAAAGGTCAGACCCTTGTCAAAAAAAGGGGTATGAGATTGGGGTAAGGGCCAATAACTTTGGGAACAACTACTTACCTGGAGGGGATGGACATCAGTGGCCCTTAGCACCAGAGAGGCGGTGCTGAAGCAGATGCCTGGGGTGATGAAGGGGGAGGTAACAGGTCGAGGGTCAAAAAGATTTGGATGATTGCAGACTTTTCGCAGCTGCATCAAAATGTTGATGACACTCATGAAATGCCCTGTGGCTAATGTCTCCTTAGTTCTGGGGAGAGAGAAAAAATAAATAGGACATTCTGACAGCCACCTCCACTACAATCTATGGTCCCAAGGCCCACCCTCAGTCCTCCCTTACGTGGTCTGTGCCATGAAGTCATCATAGAGACAGCGTTGGCGCTTGGAGAGTCGGCAACGGATAACATGCTCATATTTTTTGGGCATCTGCTTCTCAACATCCACCTTAACTCGGCGCAGCAAAAAAGGCCGCAAAACCTAGAAGGCAAGTAAGCGGAGGCTGACAGGAGAACGTGGGCACTGAATCCCAGCCTAGCCCCTCTAGCTGGGTCTTGGCCTGATGAGCGCTGGCTTAGCCCATCAGCAAATGCTCATGGAGCCATGCAGCATACCATGCCAGATATCAATCACACAAAGATGAATCAACTGAAATCCCTCTTTTTCAAGGAACTTACTATTGCTATCTGCTGAAGGAGACAGATGCAAAGATAATGATATCACAACACATGAAGTGATACAAGGAAGCACTGAGGGCAGGCCAACTATGCAGAAGATGACTCAAAACTACATTTTGAAAAGTTGACTATACATTTTTAAGATTATGAAAATAAATCCAGGAGAGAAGCTGAGAACAAAAATCGTGGCCTTGGCTGAGCATGGTGGCTCACACCTGTAATCCTAGCACTGTGGGAGGCCGAGGCAGAAGGATCACTTGAGCCCAGGAGTTTGAGGTTGCTGTGAGCTAGGCTGACACCACAGCACTCAGGGCAACAGAGTGAGACTCTGTCTAAATAAATAAATAAATAAATAATTGTGGCCTTGACAGGAGAGAAAACACAAGGCAAATCTATGATCTCAGGAAATAAAATCTGATAGGATATAGTTATCAATGTCTATAGTGACATGGAAGAAGTGAAGGAACAGAGAGAAATGAAGGAAGAGTAGTAGTTAAGGACAACTTCCTGATTTCCATTTTGGTTTACCGAATGATAGTGTGATTGATCAAGATGAAGAGGCAGTAGCAGGCTACCAGGCCAGAGATATTTGGCTAGAAGAGAGTGAGCTCAAGGCGAACTTTCAATTAAAGATAGGAAACCAAAAATTTAAATATAGGTCTAGTGATCTAGAAAGTCAAGGGATTAAAAACACAGATTGGAAATTCATCATCTCACAGGAAAGTCAAAACCTTAGCAATGAGTATCCTGCAACATATGCAGACTAAAATAAAAAAGTACAGATCAGAATGCTGAAAGATATTATTTAAAAGCTGGGCAAAGGAGGAAGAGCTAAGGAAGATCAAAAGGTGTGGGAGAGATGAACACACACCAAAAACATAAAGTTGAAGAAACCCAGGTAAAGAGAAATCCAAGCAGGGACTGATCAGCAATATCATTCTACTCAAAAAAAATAAAAACAAAAACATCATCATTCAAGAAAACAAGTGAAATAATGACTAAGATGAGGTCACTCAATTTGGCAATGGGCTAGTCACCAGAACACTGCAGTTTGACAACTGTGGTGAGTTCAGCCTAGCTCTGACTGCCCTCTCCCCAAGGATTTTCTGGGTATTACCCTTAGCTTCTTGCCATTCCCAATACCTTGACAAAGTGTTGCAGGCCATACCTTGTGGAGGCGTTTGACTAGACCTTCATTATACTCTTGGCTGCCCTCAATCATGCCAGTCAGGGGGTTAGAGAACCATTCCTTGAACTCGCGATGAGACTGGAAGACATGGGGCATCAAAAAGTGCATCAAGGACCACAGCTCCATGAGGCTGTTCTGCAAGGGAGTTCCTGTCAGGAGCAGGCGCCTCTGGCTGCAAAGAGACAGAGGGAATCAGAGGGAGGATGGTCAGTAAGGGCATGACCCTGCAAGCGTTCTGATATATTTCTCAACCCAGGCAGTCTGCCTTTCAGGCTGAGACAACCCTCCCATGAATCCCCATCTCCATCTTTACCTGTTGAAGTTCAGCAGTGACTGCCAGCGCTGTGACTTGAAATTCTTGATATTCTGAGCTTCATCCAGAATGAGATAGCGCCAGTTCTTACGGCGGAAGGCCTGGTGGTCCTGCAGCACCAGCTTGTAAGACGTGATACACACATGGAAGGCATTGGGCTTAGTCCAGCCCTGAGGGATGAAAGAGAAAAAGTAAGCAGATGGAGTGATGAGAAGAAAAGAAAGAACAAAGGGAAGACATGCTAAGGTCCTTAAGGGACAGAAATCAGGTTGGAAGAAAAGAGAAAGTCCCAGTAGGAGAATTGAGCAACAGAAAGAGGAGAGAAAAGAACTCATCTGAAGAAAGGGCCTAAAAATAAAGGAGACATCAATGAGGGGAAGTGACCACATGGAAGACCGAACCTGCCGCTTGAGCTTCCTCTCTTTCTGGGCTCCATAGTAAGTGAGGATTTTAAAGCTGGGGCACCAACGTTTCAGCTCCATCTCCCAGTTCAACATCACGCTGGTGGGAACAATGATTAAATGGGGACCCCAGTTACCTGTTCAGCAGAAGAATGACAGACGGTAAGGAAATGTAAACTTCACGGTTCTGGTTCCTCAGGTAAACCCTGACCACCCTCTGTCCTTCAATTGGCCCTTCCTAAGAGTCCTAGCACCTATGCTGTCCTCTCCATACAATTACTGACCAGAGTCAATGAAGCTACTAAGATAGCACAAGACAGCAAGTATCTCACCTTCCCGCAGCTGAAGTCATCACTAAATAAGCTGCCTGGGGACCTGGCCAAGAGACCCCAAGAAGGGCCCTGCCTAGTTACCTTTCTCACAAGCCAAATGGGCAAGCAGGGAGATGGTCTGGATTGTCTTCCCAAGCCCCATCTCATCAGCAAGAATGCCATTAAGCTTCTTCTCATACATGGTAACCAGCCAGTCCAGCCCAATGTGTTGGTACTCCCGGAGCTGGCCTCGCAGAAGCAGGGGGATGGGCGTCTTCACCTAGCAAGGAGAAAAGGAGGTATCATGGTGGAACTTAGGCATCTGTCACTGGGAAACAGGAAAGTCAAGATATGAGAAAGCAGAGGCTAAGGCCTGGGGATACCTGGGTAGTGGCCAAGGTGTAACCCTTGGGCTGGAGACTTTCCGCTGCTGCAGCGATGTCAGTAATTTCCTTCTTAGGGCCTAGAGTGGTGGTGGGCCCTGGGGTAGGAGGCCCACTGCCCCCATCTGCCTCACTCTGCTCTTCGTCCCGGGCAAGCAAGTACTCCACCCCAAAATCATCATCTTCCTCCTCTTCCTCATCTGCTTGGCTCTGTGACTGGGCATCCTCAGACTCATCAGACTCAGATTCCTCTGATTCTGAACTCCCACTTGTTTCTTCCTCCTCTGAATGCTCATCTTCCTCATCCTCACTCTGGTCCTCAGCAGAGTCTATAGCAGAAGACCAAGGGTTAGTGCTCACATATCTACTCCTCCAATTCCTGCCCTCCCCAGCTCTTGCTTCACAACCACACATTCACCTGACTGACTACTACTATCCTCTTGAGGAGCCTCTTCAGCTTCTGCAGTCTCCTCCGGTTCACAATCAGAGCTGTTAGCATCAACCTCCTCATTTTCATCTTCCTCTTCACTGCTCCCAGAGTCAGGGGCAGAGACATCAGATGCATAGGCTCCTGCATACTGCTGCAGTAGCTCCTCCATAGATAGCTCACCTGTAGAAGAAATGAAGGATAAGCTTTTGGTTGCTCTGAAGGGAGAGGAAGAAGGGAAGATTTGAGTGGTGTCATTTAATTTTACCTAGAACACAGCCACTGCTAGGCCCAGGTCTGGAGTGATGGCAAAGAGTTTACTTTTAGCACCAGCTACCAAAGTCAACCCCCACAAACTTGGCTAAAATCATGGCAGATGCCATCTTCTGCTAGGAAGGACATCGTCAACCTGGTGAATCTCCCTTTTAAGGTTCAGGTCAAATACTGCTAATATCCTTTTACATTCCTCTGTACTCTCATATCACTTTGTTCAAACTTCCATCATAAGCACTCATCACTTTCTACTCAGGATTATTCCTAAGTCTGTTTTTTGTCATTAGATGGGGAGTTTCTCCAGGGCAGATGAAAAGTGTCTTATTCATCTCTTTATCCCTGGTACTCTGCACAGGGGAGACATCAAGGAGATCCTGAGTAAAATGTGTGGTGAACGTCACCTTCTCGAGCCAACTCGCTCAGCTCCATGGCATGATCCACCTCTCCTTCCAGCTGCTCCTCAGCTGCTATGGTGTCCTCTTCATCTTCCGCTAGGAGAGAAAATGAAGCAGGATTAACAGGGATAGAGGCACAGGACACAGTCCAAATGGAAGAAGTGAGAAAGCCTAAAAGGTTAGGTCCAGACAATTAATTCAAGGAGTAAAGGGCAACAGGACAAAGAGAACAGGCCTGACCTTCATCCTCATTGGCAGTAAACTCTTCATCGTCTTCATCTGGATGCCAAGGCTGTTTGTTTCGCTGTGTGACAGAGGAAGGTGGGGTCTCTACCTGTATGGTGAAAGATAAAAGGGGGAAGGGAGGCCTAAGGTTAGAGTAATAGGAGAAAGACATAAAGTTGAATAAGGAGTCACAGAATGGTCTTTGTCCCACTGAGTGACAGTTGCCACTGGTACAATCCCAGGGCAAGGATGCAATCAAGGGTTTTCTCTCAGCACCAGCTACCAAATCCTAGCCCCACTGTCTGGGGGAGGACCTGTGAAAGTGCTAGGTAAGAAATAAAGGCCCCCAACATCATCCCCATGCACTCAGACATACAGACAAACAGAGCACTTAAGTCCAGGAGAGACTACAAGGTTACCACCCCTGCTCCCAAACTACAAGCCAGTAAGGGAATCTTAGAGCCATTTCACAGAAGTGGCAAGTAAGGGCCAGAGCAAGCACTCTTTCAAGATCACATAGCAATTTAGAGAATAAAGTACAATATATTCTTCCACTACAGCATCAGAAACTGCCAATTACAGAATTCAAAGTGCCCCAAACCCAGATTCTTCCCTAGCTATCTCCAAATGAGAGCTGATTGTCCTTGACTAGGGAGAACTCTCAAAAACCACAACTGACCTCATAGACCAGGACTCAAGACGCTGAACCTCTCCCTCTGCTTCCACTTCGAACCCTCCCTCCATCCCTTCTGTCTATACCTCCAATACCTGAGAGGGCTCTTCTTCAGCACCTTCTTCAGGTCCATCTCTGGTGTCACTATCATGAGATGAGGGGGTGTGAGAGGGGCTGGAAGGCCCTCCCAGCAGCTGAGGGGGGAGGGAACGGAGCAGCTCTTCCAGTGGCAGTTCTCCCTCACGTCGAAGCAGCTCAATCTCACGCCTCTGGGTCTCTGCATCATTGCCTTCTTGTTGTTCTTCAACCTCAATCGTCTCCTCATCATCCTCTTCTTCTTCCTCTTGGGGCTGGAAGTCCCCATCTATAGCAGGAGAACAAGGTCACAAAGTCCACGGGCCCTGCAAGCCACAGGGTGGGGTTTTCAGCTCTGGAAAGGGTACATGGGGAAGAGTAACAGGGCCAAAGAGAATACACACCTTCATCATCCAGCCGAGAGGCAGGGGGTGGAGGACTAGAGGCAGCTGAGGAAGAGCCGAGGCACGGGGAAGAGCCCGCTTTGCTAGAGGCCAATGGCTGGTTGAGGCTCTGAGACAGAAGGTCCGAGTACTTTTCAGTTTGCCCCACAATGAAGTCCAAGTGCAAGTCCAGGGCTTTTTTTCGCTTTTCCTCAAGCCGGGATTGTTGCTTGAATTGCACCACCTGCCACAGTTGTGAAAGGGACTGGTCATCAAGATAACGATTTATTTATGTACTCTTTTACCCAACATTTAGGGAAGTCTCCTTTATGCCAGACCTTGGGCTGGCCTTTGAGGAAGGAAGAGTCAAATAACCTTAAGGGGCTCATAATTTAATGGGACAGTACTGAGGAAAGCATAAAGGGAGCAAAGGGAAGAAAAGAGCCAGCTTAGCCGCAGGCAGCTGAGGAAAATTTGCAATCTAGAACTGGATCTTTTTTTTTTTCTTAAGAGATGGGGTCTTTTGCTTGCTTTGGCAGCACATACACTAAAAATGGAATGATACAGAGAAGATTAGCAAAAAAAAATTTTTTTTTTTTTTTTTTTGAGACAGAGTCTGTGTGCCTGGGCTAGAGTGCCATGGCGTCAGCCTAGCTCACAGCAACCTCAAACTCCTGGCCTCAAGTGATTCTCCTGCCTCAGCCTCCCGAGTAGCTGGGACTACAGGCATGCGCCACCATGCTCGGCTAATTTTTTCTATATATTTTTAGTTGTCCGACTAATTTCTTTCTATTTTTAGTAGAGACAGGGTCTCGCTCTTGCTCAGGCTGGTCTCGAACTCCTGAGCTCAAACAATCTGCCCGCCTCGGCATCCCAGAGAGCTAGGATTACAGGCGTGAGCCACCGTGTCCAGCCAAAAAAAAAAAAAAAAATTTAGTATTAAAACAAATTGTAAAAAGAGAGAGATGGGGTCTCGCTACATTGACGAGGCCTCAAAGTCCCGGGCTCAAAGCAGTCCTCCCACCTCGACCTTCAAGTAGCTAGGACTATAGGCATATGCCATGGCATCCAGCTAGAGCTAGATCTTAAAACACAAGTAGGTGTTCCTTAAGTGCAAGTGAGGAGAAAAGCATTCCCAGCAGCAGAAAAAGCCTGTGTGAATGGCCAAGGATGTACAAATGGAAGATATGTTTGAAGTGGAAGGGAAGAGGAAAGGAAATGGCAAGAGGCAAGACTGATAATATTGATAGAATCCAGGTAGTACTTGAGAAATAATTAGCAATGAGCAATGGGAACTCTGATGGTATTTTAAGTAGGAAAATGGCACAAACAAGTTTTAGAAAACACATGCCAAATGCCCTGTATGGGACAGATGGCCTAGTGGTGTCAAGGAGTACTGTTAACAATCCCAAAAGCAGGGCCTATATTTTGCCACTATGCTTTTTTTTCCTCACAGCACTCAATGCTAAATATAAATATTTATATTTATATAAATGCACAATATAAACATCATTAGAGTTGCTTGAAACTGCTTGAAATTACAATATTCATTCCTGTAGATATTGGGCAAAAAAAAAAAAAATCAAATTATAATATTCATTCCCTCAAGGAGTTGATCATTCCTACTACCATGCCATCCAGCAATCTAAAAAAAGAATGAAATGGCCAGGCGCGGTGGCTCACGCCTGTAATCCTAGCACTCTGGGAGGCCGAGGCGGGTAGATTGTTTGAGCTCAGGCGTTCGAGACCAGCCTGAGCAAGAGGGAGACCCTGTCTCTACTAAAAATAAAAAGAAATTAATTGGACAACTAAAAATATATAGAAAAAATTAGCCGGGCATGGTGGCACATGCCTGTAGTCCCACCTACTTGGGAGGCTGAGGCAGTAGGATTGCTTGAGCCCAGG